>JANHFX010008989.1:0-34879 GCA_027560015.1 Chloroceryle amazona
TCTCCTCTCCTCTCCTCTCCTCTCCCTTCCCCTTTTTCCATTCTGCTTGTCTGGACTGGGATCCAGATGAGGGATCCCCCCTGGCGAAGTCACTCATGTGCTGCTGGCTGTGACACACTCTACGTGTGTCGCCTTTGTATAGCCCTGCCTGGGCCACATGCACTAAGCCTGCAGTTTATTGTGGGATTTGCTTGTCTGTGTAGCGAGTGCTGGAATAAAACCGAGTTTTAAAGGGAGCTGAAGTTTCAGGCTTGCTCTGGGTTTTAAATAAACCTTAACCTTAGGAAATTGCTGTTCCAGGTTAAATGGCCCTGCCTTGTCCTTTGTGTCATTATTTGGGTCACTGTTTTACATATGGTTGGAGTTATGTCGAGACTTTCTTTTTCTCTCTAGGTTACATGCATGAAGTGAACAGAATGGGCCCAATCCTGACAGTTCTTTATTGAGTGAGTAAATGTAGACCTGGGTTACGGTCAGAAACTGTTGCTCCTGTCAGGGCCTCCTTTTGGTCTGATAAAATGGCTTTACCTGTTCTGGGCACCTATAAGGCTACCCCAGCCAAACATTGTCACCTAGCTCATTTCAATCTGGCTTGCTAAAAGCATGTTGAATGCTTTTTGAACTAAATCCCTAATAGCTATAACTTTCTGCTTTGCTTCAGTGTGCTTCAGGGAGGAATGCTATCTTTTAGTTTAAATATTTTGTAGTACCAACAGAAACACAAATGTAAAGGAATATTTTAGGTAGATTTGGGCAAAATACAATCCCACGAACACGGCAAACAATATCATCCAAAAGTCCTATGAACCCAGTGTAGAAGTGTTTGGTTTACAAACATCTGTCCAGGAACTTTAGAGTGTTGAAGTCTGTCAGGATCTCCATCACCACTGAAACTATTGCTCACCTATATCCAAAGTGACCCCAAATTGTCAGAGAGAAAGCCTGCCACTTTTAAGTGCACACGGGGGCTACAACAGAACTGGAATTTATTATAAAGAAAAATATTACTAAAGGGAAAATTAGTGCCTATTCCCAAGTCCACACCTGAAAGGAACACGCTTTCCAGAAATCAAGCTCTGGCAGAGGATTGTTTAAAGTTTGTCGTGAGGTAGAATAACCATATTAGGCAGATTATATTTCTTCTAAATTCTTGTTAATCCACAAAGAAAGCTTTTTTTTTTTTAATGTTTTATAATAAACGGAACTACTGAAATTCAACAACACCTTGAAAAAATGAAAATACATACTCAGGTGGCAGACTTTATGCGTGACAGTACATTGTAGAATAGTCAAGGTGGAGATGTACTTTTGCCTTCTTTCTCCAGAAGCATCTAGCTTGGAATAATATTTTGCTTCCTTCTGAAATTATTTTAACGAGTGCAGACTATTTTTAATATCACTTAAAAGAGGAAATGAAAGACTATTTTCAAAAGAATATTTTAAGCCTAAGCTTAAAACGAAGTTTTCATATTCTGAAAGACAAATATGGAATACATGTATTTTGAGGGACTTCTTGTATAGGACGTGGAAAGAGGTTGTTTTAAACAAGCATGTACGTACGTTCCCTCGGATGAGGACGCTGTAGGTAGAGTCGTAAGGTTTTTTAACTTTTGGTCTACTTCCTTTTCACAGAAAATGATTTGAATATAAGATTTTAATATAAGATTATAATAAAGAAATTAAAAGAGCATCTGCATTTTTTGGCATAAAGGTCAAGCTGATATAATCTGTTGATTGTGAAGAATCGTTTGTAAAACACCTAACTCTAAAAAGGCGATCACATGATTTAAAAAAAAAATATTTACACCCCAAATAAACCTGTGAATCTGAAAAGATGCCAACCTGCATGCACAACGTGGACAACTTTCCAATTTCTAGTGTCAATAACAATAATAAGCACACACACACCACACCACCACCCCCCCCATATTCTACTCTTTTGTCCTTCAACTCCTTTAAAATTATCTCTTCACAGAGACATCCTTAGAAATTAGAAGTACCCTGGGAATCACTATTTCCACCAAATAATTATAAAAATTATTATTATTAAAATATCTAAACGTGATTACATGTGCCACTTTTTGTTTTTTGGTAGATAGTTGTGAGTATTGATTGATAAGATTGAATTTGGATTTTCTTTTGCTAGGAAAGCTTCATAAATTATTAAATTGCACCTGATCCTGTTCATAATGAAGTTAACTACTAGCAGGTAGAATGCTGTTTTCTGTGTAAGATTTATGTGCTGTTTTCTGTGTAAGATTTCTCCTTTATCCCCAGAGACACTTCATATCCCCATTTCACATTTCTTTTGTTAGCATAACATTATTCCAACTTTTATTTTGGGACTATTGTAGTAAGTAAACCACAATCTATGTGTACGTACAAGCAGCACTTGATCTGTCCCTTTTCCACACCAGAACATTTGTGTGCAGCTCTACAGTGAAATGCATACAGAGGGGCTGCTCGGGTTTGAGCTTTGGCAGAGCAATTAAGGTAGCAGGATTCAGATGTGGTTTAATGCTGAACTTTCAAAAGTTAACATTAGAGCTCCTGGTTCATCTAAACCAGGATGGATACTGTGTTTATAGAGTTCATTCTTGACCTTACCTGAGTAAGTACTTTAACTTAAAGTATGAGATGCACCTAGAGGGGTAATACATTGAGTTTAATAGGAAGACAGTTAATAACCTTTTTTCATCCTCATGCACTATCAATCATGGCTGTCACCAGTCTGCTGAATCAAAGCAAAAGTGTTCTTCACAGATGACTGATTAGAAACGCAAAATCACAAGATCCATCTTCATGGTCACTTTTATTATAGTCATTTTTAAACTGACAGCAACCTGCTCAGTTTCAGCAGAGTGGGCATCACAAATAGTGTCACTCAGTGCAGCTAAGCATGAGAAGATGTTGGCTGGATTATACTTAAAAATAATTAGGCCTAAAGCCTTTTGTGGAAGCAAGAAAAAAAAGGATTTTCTTGGTTCCAGCCTCACTTTTTCAACACCACCAGTAGACTACATTTTTACAGGGGGTTACTATTGGAAAATATTTTCATTCTTCCACTTCTAGTGAATGAATCCGTTTTAGGTAGCCCCTGGATGCATTTTAAAATCAACCCTTTTGCTGGTAATGGGACCGGTCAGTTTTGGTTGAACCACACTTAAGCAGAGGCTGAACATTACCTGCTGCTATTTGTAGAGCCTAGCGAGGAACTGTTGGTTTGCAGCCTTCTGAGGAATACTGCAAAAGCTAATTGCCTTCTTAATTAGATTTGTTTCAATAACTTTGTCTCCTATTCAAATAAACCAGTGAACAGTTCAACATTTTCAGGTTTTTGATAATAGGCTCTGGCAAATTTAAAATCAAAATGGTATCGGTGAGAGGTAGAGGGAGAAAGGGGGATAGAGGGAACACTGACACTGGTGTGTTTCTGAGACACGGGGAAATCTAATAGAAGAAAATGTATCCAGTGCTGTTGAAATTTTATTTATTTATTTATTTGTTTCGTAGAAGTATGGTAAATATTGAATTTCCATTGTGGCTTACAGTCTCTAAGCTTTGTACATCCTAATATAAATTGCATAAATTGCTATTGACTCCAAAGGGTGTTTTTCCTGTTTGAAAACTGTGGGATTTGTTCCTTAATGTAAATAAAGCACTGCTTAAGATGGATAAGAAAATAGCAGATTCTGATCTGGAATTTTGATCCAAGGACTGACAGAGAGAGAAGAGAGCCAAGACTAATTTTTAAATTAGGTGGAAGCTAACCAGGCCTCCCTGAAAACTCTTTAAATCCTTTCTCTTTTTGAAAATTTAAATTCCATTTCATCTTGTGAGCACAAAAGAACACATTACACCAGCTGAGCATCACTTTAGAATCATCTTTAGAATTCCAGTGAAATGGTGCAATGTGGTCTGGCCCTTAACTTTAAACCCCAAAAGGTAGCCTTATTTGTACGCCTGATTCCTGGGGCTGTGATTCCTTTGCTATGGTTCCGAGGACTTTAAGCACTGTATAGCTAAAACTTCTCTTTAAGACACACTTGCTAATGACAATTGACTGAAGTGGGCTGCAGTATTGGACCTTGCTTGCTCTTGTTTTCTTACTCTTGTTTTCTTCCCTCTCTCTCTGTCCCCTCCCTTCTCCCTTCCCTCCCTCCCTCTCTCCTTCTCCTCCCTCCCTCCTCCTCTCTGAAAGGAGGTAGATTCACATGTGCAAACCAACTCTCTCATAGACAGAGGTACACAAAAAGCATGATACATATGTGTTTGTAAAACTAAACATGAATTGGCACATAAACAGTGGTTCCCAGGTAGTTATGATGACGTGTTTATCCCAAGTTAGTCATGCCAGGAGAATATCTGTAATTAAAGTATCTTTAGTAGTTTTATATTTCCATGTGCTGCATAAACATCTGTGAGACCAAAAAAGGAAAGTGGGAAACAAAGTAGGCAGTTTTATGCCTATGAGATTCACATGCCCTGTAAACAGTTTATTTTATTTTATTTATTTTATTTTTACACCCCCCCCCAGTTAATGCTTATCTTAAGGATATAATCAGCATTTCATAATATGGTCCCCATGTTTGTTAAAGTGGTTTTAGCATGCATCTCTATTTTATGATGAAAAATTGATACTCTAATGCTGACTGACATCTGTCTAAAAATCTAAGAGGCTAAGTATGCCTGAATTTAAATTTATGAGCATTAATCAAAAGCTAATCAAGCAGAGAAACTAAAAATGTCTACTGATAAATAACACAATCATATTTTCATAAAGATGATTTCGGGGGAAAACATTGTTATTTCTTTTCCCCTCCCCATTAGGTTTTTTTTAATAGTATATTCTCAACATAAGTAGCTAAGAAAACTTGACTGTAAATTATTCCTGTGCACCTTTGTGTGTAGTAAGGACCTATTTTAAACAAATCCTGACATCTGCAAATATAAATATCTGCATTAAACAAACAAACAAACAAAAAATACATTTGTTAGGGCTACAAATATTTCAAGTAGAAAGGTTTTCCTTTTCCTTCAATATTAAATAATACTAATTTACTTTCTAGGGTTTTTTTCAAGCCCAGTTACCATTTTAAGACCGCATGGAAAAGGTGACCAGTATAGGTTAACTTAAGCACACAGAAAATCCAAGTGTCTCTAATAATGAGCATAAATAGCACGAGCAGTGTCAAGAAATTTTGTTCTTTTTAAATTTATTTTATTTATTTTTCCCCCGTCACAATGAAAACAGTCACAGGTAATAATTATCAAAGATATTTTCAATTCCTTAAGAAATCATCTACATCAGCCTGACTTTGTAAACTTATAGGATGTGTACTGTATACGCTGTAGCTTCCTAAAGATACTGTATTGCTCATTGCATGCTTATTTACTACACCATTATCCTTGCTTAACTAGAATATTCATTACATGTTAGTAGGTAACACAGTTAACTTTAAAAGACTAGGATTTTTAGACATACCCATCAAATTAACTCTATTTCCAACTACAATTCTCCCTGTCAAGCCTTAGAAGACATGTCTGAAATACTAACATACCACCAGTTCAAACTATCCTTTCCCAGGCAATGTTCCAGTAGAACTCTTATGACATATTGAAGTACTGAATGCATATAAAGAATGTGTAAGGTTTACCAAGATGGAATTGATATAATAAATAAGATGATTTGCATCCACTTTAATAATCACTAATGTAATCAGGAGAGAAGAATAGTTAATGTGTAGGTACAGGCACAGAATGCAGCAGCTGAAGGGCAGCATAACTTACTTTAAATTAGATCTACCCAAGCAAATAGGCCAAACCCTATCTGATAGATTTCTCTTTCCAAGTGTGCTTATCCTAAACATATTTAGACCTATGGAAAATTGCCCTTAAATCCTTCAACAGCAAACACAGAGCAGCAGACACAAACACTAGGAATTCCCATACCACACCTGCCTTTTTGCTGCCTGAATATGCAGCTATTTCTGTCCTCCCTGCAGTTTTTTTTTCCCTTTGGTTTCTGAAATGTTCCTTGTTGAAGCTTACAGAAGGGAAAAGGTTTTTCCGTGAGCGTCAGGTTGCAATAAATGCGTGTATGTGAGTGGGAGTGTGTGTGTGTGCATACAAAGATGTATTAGGAAGGCTGGACTGGTCATCTGTCAGCATCTTTCTCCTACCTGCAGTTCAGAACCTCAGCTACCAGTTACTGAGTTTTAAAGGGGAAAGAACAGGGAGCAGAGGTCATGCAAAATGCTTCTATTTTTATATTCAAATTACCAACAATTAGAATAAGTCCTATTGCCCGATATCAATATTCCCAGCAGCTAACTACTGCCATAATTTTTACCTTCTCTCAAAAGCCTTTAAATGTGTATCAGTAAATCCAGATGACTGCTTATCAGGGCTCTAAAAATGATTCTGCATTTTTTTCTTTTGCATTTTCTACAATACCAGACGTATTATAAAGCAGAGATTTCTGTATTGTTGACTTTTTTGTTGTCGTCTTTATATTCCCAGACTTCCTTTTTAATTTTCTTTTGCCTCCTGCGAAAGGGAACAGCCATGAAGCCTTGTAGGTTGTCTTTTTGCTTTATAAGAGCAACACGTTACAGCAAAGATGTAAATGTTTCTTTGCTAAATACGGCAAACCCAAGTATTTTTATTAAAAGAAAAAATAAAGCATTTGGAACGAGACCTATTTTTGTCCTGCTGCCAAAGGATGTACATAAAAATTGCATAAACAGCATGGGGATGCTAAATAATGCTAAAATGTGTGAGTCTAATATGGAGTGAAAACAACAGAAGAGCTGTTCCTCGAGTAACAGATCCAGGGAAAAGCACACCTACTTTGTTTTTCTTCTATCTTTTAGACGTAGTAAAAATCATAGTTTAGATCCTAGCCTGGTAGGCTAAAAGGAAAAGATTATTTTTTTTCATTAATGTCCAGTTAGGGTTTTAGAGCCCGGCTGTGGAATGCAAAAGGGGTAAAAAAAAATTCCCCAAATTTCCTTGGCATGATGTTAAAATAATACTTTAGGTGGTACAGTAGGGCTTGAAAAAAAATGCTCTTTCTTTGTAGTTTTTATTCTAACTTAACTGTATTTAGGCCCTGTTTTCATCTTTATAAAGTCCTAGGTTTTCCTTTTTTTGTACGATATTCTCCCATAGTGCATCTTAGTTTAATTCACTTTTTAGCAAAAGAAACACCCAGGTTCAAGCTGGAGACCTCCTTCCAACATAATTTAGCTAGACCTTTTCTTAGTAAAGGTTTTCTGGTTTTCATTTTCACTTCATATTCTCAAATAAAAGATCCTTTGTTGTCTACCATTTGATTGGACTTAATGAAAAACACTCCATTTTAACTTAACAGTATTTCCCTTTGAATTTATTGTATTTAAGGACACTGTCAAAAATCAAGCATTTAATCTCAGGTTTTTATACTTAAAATTCTATTACTATCATATGGTTCAATGAGGTGATGTAAAAAGTATATTGAAGAGATTTCAAAAAGAAAAAGTGAAAAACTAGCTTCATTTTAATATGAAACTAAATACTATGGCTAATGCGCAGATTGGGTATGGTAGTTGACTTTAAAGCCTAACATGTGACAGGGTGCCAACAGCTGAATCGTGCAGTATTGACTAAATGAGGTTCACTGATTTGTATTGAGGCTAATATCTTCTTTAAACAATTCCGTGTAAATTGTGCGTATAAAGTCATTGGAAGCTATTTCTCAGGACAGCCTCGCTGGCTAGCTACCTGCTGGAGTGAGGAAGATAATCAATAGAAAGAAATAGAGCTGAGCATGAGACTAGGAAGCTTCAGAGCAGTTAGTGCTGATAAAAGTAGCTGATGTCAATATTTGGGAATAACACAACTCTAGGATAACAGACAAAAGAGAAGTGCATATGTTGTAGCGTGTTCAAACAGGGGCAGAATTAATGCATAAGTGGCAGATGTTGCCCCAGGCTGCGAAAGACATTATTTATTCCAGGTATTGTTAAATTCCTAGTGAAACACCGCTGCTTAATATAGTATATTAAAATTATATCGAGCAATGACCGCGTCAGAATACTTTTTACATGAATAGAAATTCTCAGCTATAAAGAATCTGATGCACTCTGCTGATACAATGTTTCCCACATCTCCTTGACCTCATAAGAAAAAGCCTCTGATGGAAATGAATACTGCAAAACCAGCAATCAGTCCTCTCTAATTAAATAACTATTTAGAATAAAGAGTTAAATGTTAAGAAAGCCCAAATGGAGCAGCACAGTTTGGCAGAAATAAATTCTTTACTTGTCAAGATGAAGACATCCCCGAGTCCACCCTCTTCCCCTCCTTTTCTGTGTTTAAAGATTATTGCAACAAAAAATTCCCAGTGCTCATTCAGAATTATAATACGGTGAATGCATTTAGCCATTGTGTCCTTATTGGTAGTGAAGTATTGGGATATTTTTGCTAATTTAATAGTAGAAATCAGTTTTCCTTTTGCTGTCAGGCGATGAATTTTTGTTCTTCTATGCTGATCTTTCTGTTGATGTATTATGACATAGTCTGTCAACATGAACGGATATGTGAAAGGGAGATTGGGTGACTGAGACATGCAACCTGAATATGGCTCCTCTTGAATTTTAAGCGTATTATCATGTTTGGTTACAGATGGTAGAAATGTAGAGGGTTGTTTTTTTTTTGTTTCTCCAAGGAAAGTTATTATTTTGATGTAATTTAAGCAAAAGCAAAACAGGTGGACTATGACAAGGTCCTAAAAGCAGAATGAATGAGGTAACTCCAAAACATATCCACGAGAACTTAAAAAGCTTTCGCGGCTAAGTTAATAACCCTTTAAAAACAGCATTTGCAAAGTGTAAATTTTTTGGGGGGTAAGAAGAACCGCTCCAGGATTATATGCTTATTATCTATTATTTTATTTATTTATGTATGTATATATTTATTCACTTATTAAATTGAATATTTCCACCAGGTTTACATGGTTTTGTCGTCGCAGATGTTTTTATTGTTTGGTGTTAGATATCTGGATTGCATCAAGTAGGTGATTACTATGTCAGCTAAAAAGGTCAAGTTCCATACTTTTGATTTCAAAGCATCATAAAGAAATTTTCTGTAATGACACACATGTCTATATGGTAGATCTTGACATACTAATTTTAAAAAAAAAAAAAAGCTTTTTGTCTGAAATATGGCCTAACAGCAACAAAATTCAGATTTTTATAGTTAATACATTGTCAATATTCATGCCTAAGTGAAATACTTCTGTACTTAATTAACTTTTCCACAGCAAATTTCTTAGTAAAAGATCAGATTTAATGACTAACTATACAATTTATAACACTAGAAGTTGTTACTATTAAAGTGATGTGCCATAAAGCTTTCTTAAATTGTTTTTTTTTTCAGGTCACTGTTCTTCAGTTGTTGTATTTGCCTTCAGCCCATCTTAAAATTACAGGAATATATAAGATAAATAAATATATATGTGAGATATATATAAAATCTTATTTTCTTCTTCTCTAAGAAGTCTTAATTTCAAATAAAGCATGGTTTTTTGATTTGGGACCTAGTAAAAAAAAAATCTTTAAAGATATATATATATCAACCAATTTGTTAATCTTGTGCTACTTTTAACATTTGTCACACATATAGACCAGGAAATTGGCTCCATCTCATTCTATCTCTGTGTTGAATTAAAAACCACTACAGCAAAGAAGAGCATGATGTGGAGAAAGAATAAATTTAGTTCTTTCTTTAGTAATGCACATATATTTCCATACATTTCACATCCTAAGGGAGCCCGTGAATGCATTCAATAAATACAAAACTGTAATTCCAGGAAAAGGGAATTTTTATGTTACAAATTTCACATAATACTTTATTCTTAAAAGATCTGAAATTATAAATGTCATTATGTTTTGCTTCTTTTGTAAAACAGGATACAGAAAAAAAAATAAAGGTGGCATTGAGTTGTAGGGTCATGGGTATTTCTCAGAGTATTAGAAGAAGAACAACAACAAAATATTCAACAATGGCACTTGGAAATAAAGAAAATATTAGCTATGTCCAGCCAAATTAGTTCAACCTCACATATCCAAAAACCAAAACCGTGTATGTAAGCATTTATATGGAATGATTGCCTATCTTCACCTTATATATTAAGGTCAGGGAAAGGAGCAGTTTATGGATAAAGGGCAATAATAAAGAGGTAGCCTTTAAGCGTGATTAGTTGGTGTCTATTAAGGGTGTGTTAAGATGAAATATACACCGCAGGCAAAGGGAATTACTAACTCCTCCTAGGATGATAGACTTCCTAGGTGTGTATTTCACCATACTTGAAAACTATTTGTGAATATGCCAGCAGTCTGAGGATACAGAGCAATGGGTTAAATTTATGAGGGTCTGATGGAAACAGGGCTAGGAAAGATTATGGCATGCTTGTTTAGAAAAACTGGGAACTGAAGGCTCCTGATTTACACTGACATGTATCTGGATGAAACTATAGTTTGCAAATTGCCTAGTGAAGCTATCTTTTATTAAGTGTTAGATGGCTACGGAATGTACATATCTGTTCTAAAACAGTCTAGGAATACTGATGTGATATTTGTAGATACTTTTTTTTTTTAGATTTTCTTAAATCTTAAATTAATTTTTCTGGTCACCTCAGCCAGTCCTGTTCTGAATGTCTAAGCTGACCGAACAAGTCTTATGGTTAGGGAAGATTTTGTTGCAGTATTTTGAATTCCTGGGATAGCAGAACACTGATCTCCTCTCTGCACTGCAGGGCTAGGGGAGATCACGCCACAATTTAGGCACTTCTTGCCTTTTTCAACAGATGAATAACATACATGATACATTCTACACCTTAGAAAAAGGAAAGAGCGTGTTCTAATTCCCATCTTTCACAATGCATTTCCAAAGGCTTTCAACTTTGATACTGTGTTGTGATGCTATTACATTAATTTATTTTGAAATTAGATGAGGAGTAATAGAAAAGGCATGCAGCTTTAAAAAGCACTTTTCTTGACAAAAAACCCCTGAAAGTCTAATTTCTATACTTAGGCCAATTTTGCTTGTTTTATTCCATCTGATACAAGGTAGATGACTTGTCTGGTGGGGGGGAGAGAGGAAGGAGGGCAGGCTGTCTTTGAACTATTATTTTTGGTACATTAACTTCCTCTTTCTTTAGGAGCTGTTACTTTATAATCTTATTTTACATCATTATTCTCATAGTGAAAATCTGTATTAGTCAGTACAATGCTACTTTCATAATTCACATTTTATTAATGCAATTAAAATTGGTATTTACTGATGCTTCAGGAACAAAATTATGAATTTAATATGATAATGTTATGCATTCTCGTTCTGTCAGCATATTTTCAAGCCAGGTGAATGCATTAGACAAATATTAGGCAATATTTTACATAATAATCTACCTATTAGGTGGGAAGTTTTGTCAGGCTTGTAGGTACTTGTTCACCAATTATATATAGAAAATGTGGTGGTGTTGTTTTTTTTTTCTTTCCACATGTAGCTGTTGGAACAGGATTAAAATATCACCACTTTTAAAGATTTCACTGGCTTCTAATAATGACATCATGAGCACTATCTATTAGTGTAAGATTTTGGTCGGCAACTGAGAAAACAAATTTTTTGGCATGACAACTATTTACACTTTCATTACAAATATATGTCCAGTGCATTGATAACTTCACCAAAGGCTTTCTGTGTTATTATTATCTGAAGAGTTGCACATCTCTGGTAAGCGACACGCACCAAACCATTTTCATCAGTAACTACCATAGTTTTCTTTAATCCTTAACTCATCATGTGTGGATCTTTCTGGATGTTTGGATAGTAGTGAGCATAATATAACGTGTACTAGAATATAAGGAAATAATTGGCAGTTGTTAGTTATAAGCAGCACTTGTTATCGTAGGCTTTCTAGCATTCCAACAAGCAATTAACCTCACATCGGTTTACCACGGTTTCCTAGTTAACTTGAGTTGCACTTTGAGGACAGCTGCCACCTTCTTGTGGAAAAATACATGTAACTATGCCCCTAACTGTCATGTAATCTTTAGACCAGTGTAACTTTATTCTATTCTAAAGAGTTAGAGCTTTCTAAATAGGAGGGTAATCAAGAAAATTATTTTTCTTCCGTTACTGTAAATTAAGAGTAAGTGCACTTAATTCATTGGAACTACATCTGTGTAAAACTGTGGCACTGAAGTTGGAATCAATCTTTTCTTCCTGTACCTAAGAGGTGAAAGGGTAGTACTGGAGAGTAGTCAATCAACATAATGATGTTGCTTAGCAATGTAAATGCCAAAGAGTAGATTGCTGATGCCAAGAAATTTGCACCCACGTGTTGCATGTCAGTAAAAGGGAGCTTGCTTTGCAACTGCAGTGTAGTGTGGAATTAATGCCCTAATTGGAGACTTCCTGTCTATTAGATATGCCTGACAAGACAATATGGCAAAGTTATTTATCATCTCATCATTGCTATGGGTGGTAGTAGTAGCTGGGTTTGTTCTTTTTCTTTCTGTTTGGCTAAAACCTAGAAAATACTGGCAATCCATTTGTACAGGAATGGATGAACAGAACAGAGTTTATGTGTATTCTTTTTGTACGTCAGATAGGTTGATGATGGGTTAATATTACTGTTTCTTTTCCCCGTTTCCCTATACCTAAGAGTAATTTTCATGGACGAAAGGTATGAAATAACTAAACTGTGATTTAAGGCAGATCTTTCTATTCCAATATCAGAAAGCAACTTCCAGAAATGACAACTTCTTTTCTTTTCATACCTTCCGTGAAATACAGAGGTGACACCTATATGAAGCATTATTTTTAGAAAGAGGGACTGGGCCACTTCTTCTCCCCTGACTATCAGAATGACATAGAAACAGAATTTCTTTTGCTTTCTCTGTGAGTTTTGTGACTTGTGCCTCGGTGTGTGACTGTGATGTGCATTTTTTTTGTTGACAGGTGCGAATAAGGTATAGAGAGTACTAAATAAAGGTGCGTGGTCCAAATAAAGAGCAATATGCAGGAATAACTTAGGGGAAACAAACAAACAAATACCATTCCACCCCCCCACCAACAAAAAAAAAAAAAAAAGAAAAAAAAAAAGAAAAAAAAAAAGAAAAAAAAAAAAAAAGAAAAAACCCATGGATTCACATTAACCTTATTTCTTCCTTGGCAGTCCAAATGGAATAAACAGACCAACATGGAATATTTGCCCAGTGAGTGATGGAAACAAAAAAAAACGGAGAGAGTTGAGGCCTGTAAGATGTCTCACCACTATTTTTAAAAGGGTTTTATGTATTCATTTCTGAATAAATAGATCTTTCAATTATGAACTGGAGTTTATTCAGCTCAGCTACAAATACCATAGAATCGAAATGTCTTTTTTCTTTCACAGAAGTTTAGTTACTATTGCTTAATATTCTCCATCATTTGCAGTCAGAAATTCTTTGACGAATGTTTAAAGAATGTTTTTTACTGGATTTTTTTGGAGTCCTTTTCAAATAGTCACTGTGAAAATCATCCTGAGGCATATTCTGATCTCTAGTCACTTTACACTGGCTTAAATCACCCTGTAAAGTTCTTATTACTAGCTGGGCATTACCTTTGTAGTGTTAAGTCACTTTGAAATGATAAAATCATCTATTTGTGAAACACTCCTATGAAAGCAAAATAAAATGAAGTTTAATTTAATCCCTGCTAGTATATTTTCTTCCAACTATATCCGTGGGAGCTAAAAATCACAATTTTCATCTCGCCCTAAGCTTCTGATCGCTTTTCCTGGTACCAGAATTCCCATTCCCTGAGTGCAATTTCTATCCTCTTTGCTGGGTTACTCTTTAAATTAGTCAGATTCACCTTGATTGAGTTGCTTTAGGGAGTGGCTACAGGAGCAGCTTCCCTGGCAGCTCTGAAGGAGCAGTAACATCCATCTGGGATGTGGCATTTAGCTCAACTAAAACTGCTTAATTTTGTAGCTACCACAGTCAGAAAGTACAGGAAATATAATCAAGATATATTTATATGAAGCACTTCCTCATGCCAATGCAGAAATCCAAGAAGATCTGGTACTTACTGCAGAATAATGGTCTATATTTGGTCCATATTTTTTCTGCTTTAACTATTAAGCACACTACTGAAAACAGTCCTTGAGGGGAAGCTGAGTTATTTGGATTAAAATATTTTTCAGTAGTATGGTTAATTATGTAAGAACATGAAGAAAACTGAGAGGAAGTGGAACCATGTGAAGCAGAAGGAAGTGTCCTCACGGGTAAAGATGAGGTGAGAAAATGTTATATTTTGGTATAAAACATGTTTCCTTGTAGCACTTCTGTTCCAAACAGTCTTACGGAGCGGATTTAGGATGAACATTAGTTATGTAAACTCATAATGCAAGCTTCTAGTGCTGGCAAATTTGTTAACTGGTTTTTTTAGACTGTTGTTTGACTTTATGTAAAGATGGTAGATGCAGAGAGAATGGGATAATTCTTTGTTCTGCCTCAATGACAATTCTGTTGCCTTTTTGCCTAAAGAGTAGTTGGCCATTTAATTCATATTTTCAGCATGTCCATGAAGTG
Source organism: Chloroceryle amazona (assembly GCA_027560015.1). Taxonomy (NCBI): domain Eukaryota; kingdom Metazoa; phylum Chordata; class Aves; order Coraciiformes; family Cerylidae; genus Chloroceryle; species Chloroceryle amazona. The sequence goes on from JANHFX010008989.1 coordinate 14,622, forward strand.
CAACATATTTTTGACTCTTCCTTATTAAGACCGGCCATAAAAATCCATTTTAAATGGTGACTTTAGAAAGGCATCCTTGTCAATAAAGATGAATTTGTAGCCTTAGTCACCTCTGATGATTAAAATATATGGTTGCATAGCATAAAATGGTATTAGTTATTCAAAGTTCTCTATTCTGATTTTTTTTTTTTGGTACTTATACCCGCATTTTCTTTTCCTAGGTACCTTTTTAATGCTGAAATGGGCACACTAATTGTGAACTGTGTGGTAAGAAGCTCCTTCTAAAATATGCAGTAACTTACTTATGGGAATTTAACAGGCTCCATACTTTAAAGCTTCTCTTGCCTGTAATCATGTGAACAAACCCTGCAAGTCATATTGACAGCTTGAGATCTGGCAAAGCAGCAGCAGTGCTGAAGCAGCCCCCACCATGAGGCAAGGTACAGAAAATTGCTGATGACCTGCAACAGGATGAGAGGCCTCGCTTACCAGGATTTGCTAAGGGTTATGTTTCTGGCAACTGACATTTCTATTTTACTCAAAGCTTCTGCATCTGTGTCATCAGACAAAGCCCCATGAGTGGTGGCAGAGGAAACTGTAGCTTTCATTTTCAAGTTCAAAGAGAAAAAAAATTATTTACATGTCTAAATCCCAGAACCTGATGTTTAGAGGTCACTCTGTCACCCACGGCTTTAAACCATTAAAGTTTCCAAAAGGTCTATGAAGAAACAGGACATCGGATATGGGGCAGAAAAATCTCATCATTTTAATTTTGCTCAGTTTCTTTTTTATTGTTGGATTTTTGTCCTACCAGAGGAACATGGAAGATGGGATGTTTTTGTCATTGCTGACAACGGATGACTGGCTGGTGAGAGGGACTGTCAGACAAATCTGTGACTCTCCTTAAGGTTGTTATGAACTGAAGGAGAATGTTTTAACTCTTCAAGACTTCAGACTTTAATTTGTAAGGAAAATTATTGATTCATGCAATGACTTCTCCTTTACAGTTTTATCACACTTCCAACTCCGTAAATATACAAATGTTGAACTATGTGGTTGGGTTTTTTCTTCAGTTTTAGACATGTTTTTCTGAATCAGACCCTTCAATGTCATGACAGCAGTACAATTTCCAGAAATGTATTGTCATCAGTAGGAGTGCTATGTAGCAAGATGTGTGAAGGTAAATATTGAGGGGGAGCACGAGTAATGACTTATTTTTTTTTCTCTATTCACAAAGGAAATGCTAAGAAGCCAAGGTTATTCAAAAGAACTGAAAAAATGCAGCCTAGAAAGGTATTTATTTTCCAAACTTCAAGAGGATCTTGTAAACAATAAAGATAACACATAAAAAAGAAAATTCTCAAGAAATTTCTTAATTTTCTTAAACAAAATTGGAGCTTAAAAAAAAAAAAGAGGTGTTTCATAATAAAGACAAATCTTCGAGCAGGGAAAAAAATGCGTTACCTGACACAGTGTTTAGCCTATATTGAAGAAATCATGCCAAGGGTTGTTTCTGTGCTGCTGTTGCAGAGGACTGCTAGCCATTTAATCAGTCTTAGTTGCCTTATCTGTAAACAGAAGATGATAATGCCCTCTTCTCTCCAGTGTTGTGCAGTCTTTATATGTTTTGCACTGCAACAGGAAAGAAAAAATTTCTTAGTGTGCTTAAAAATTGCCCGGTAGACATCATGCTTTTGAGATAAATGATAGTTTGGGCTACACATTCGGAAAGAGCTGATCTCTGAAGACAGTGGTGTCAACTTTAGAGTTTTGTAGAGTGTTTTTTGCTTTTTTGTTTTGTTTTTAACTGTGTAATGGATTGATTTTTTTGTATCATGTCTGGAATATGGAGTCTCTGGAGACCGATAGAAGGAAGGGCTGCTGTCAATAAAAAGCCTCCCATGATCAGTAGTATTCTGCCATCCTCATAATAACATACTTAGCATGGCCCATGGTTCTTATTTCAGCTAACAAACTTTCAGGGACGTCTTTGTCTGGCTAACATCTCAAGGCTCCTTGTTAAAAGCTATCACTGGAAGATCCCTTATCTTTAGACAAATTCAGCTTGGATCATATCATGGTATGAAAAGTAATATGCATATGCCATGGCTTTTCCTATTAAATAATCAGGCTGATTTCATTAGTATTTCTTGAAAGAACCAGACAAAAAAAGACTTGGATTGTTGTGAATGTCCTGTAGAGAATTTTGGTGACAGAACAGTTGCCATGTGGATATGTATTTCATGCTACACAAAAGGAAATTAGCACAAAATCAGTGAAACTTGTAGAAAACCTATATAAAATTAAATACAACAAGCAGTCTCTCCATATATTATACTAGCAGTAATGGTGATGTCTACCCTGACAAGAGGCATGGTCTATGCTCAGGGTGGTATTTCTCCTGACCCCTGCTCCATGGTGCTAGCCTTTATCTCTCTGCTCAAGACTGAGCTTATTGGGTTTGCCAACAGCTCATACTGCTTTATCCACCTGTCAGCACCCGATGATCTCAAGCCTGTCCTACACTGCCAGAAAAGCAAGTGGATATTTGTCACTGCAGAGCTATGCAAGGGGATTGGGAGCACCTGTGAGTTCTTCTCTTGCACATCCTAAACTATGCCCTAGGTTTACTCCTGAGTGTAGCTTTACACTCTTGCAACCAACCTTGAAATATGTTCTGGCCTGGAGCACAGGCCCAAGTTCATAAGATCAAAATTAGGAATGCAACATTTTGCTTTTTCGATTATCAGTGAAGTGACAAAGGTGTCTTTTACCTGCTGCTTTGCCTGTGGTTGGTGCCAGCTCATAGCTGAAGTGCAGGGGTATCACTGATAACATGCTCACCAGATGACACCAAAGATATTGGGCTCTGCTGAAAAAGAAGAACCCACAATTACTATATGATGCAAAGGCACGTGCTAGGATCGTTAGTAAATTAAAATAGAGATTAAACCTTCAGAATAACCTTTCATTTGTTATCTCTCTTTAATTAAATCCAGCGTGGTTAATATATAATAGGGGCATCTTTGGGGCTTATATTTTAATTGTGAAAATGGCTAATTTGTGTCTAGTTTATTCATCTTGCTATTTAAAGTTACTTTAATTGCAGTACTTACATAAGTTCAGGAAGCAGAATTGCATTCCATCTGGTGATTACTTATTTACTTACATTAATCATACAGTTGTTTACATTAATCAAACAGTTGTTTTACTTACATTAATCATACAGTTTGTTTCCTATATTTATTTTTCAAAGTGTGTTGAAATTTTCAGGCTCTGTATGGGCACATTTACTCACATTAATTACTCTAGTATGTTCAATCAAGTTTTCAGTAGTTAGATTTTTTTTTTATTTCACAAATTTCAACACACTTTGAAAAATAAATATAGGAAACAAACAGGGAGCTCCAAATGCTGTGATTTCCCCAAGAAACCCATTTTTCCTACTGGCAGATACATCAAGAGTAGAAGCATATAGGACTGCTTTTGAAGATGTTTAGTTTTTTTTTCTTTTTTAGTTTGTGTATTATGTGTAATTACTGAGAATGAAGCTGTTTCCTTTCACTTCACAGTGAGTCTCTAACCCAAGTTAAATACTGAGGAAGACCAGGTATATGAACTTAGGGATCAGAAAATATGTTTCCACTTGGTCATATTAGATCCAGTGGTGAAATATTTTTCAGGTTTAAGTAAGTACATGACTCACCTGAGGAAGTGGTGTATTAAATTATTTACAAATTGGGTACTTTCCAGATCATGAGCCCTATCATTCTGATATCATTAAAATCACGGTATGCCCCAGGTTGGAAGGGACCTCCAAAGATCATCTAATGCAATCTCCATGCAGTGAGCAGGGACATCCTCAACTAGAACAGCTTTCTCAGAGCCTCGTCAAGACTGATCTTGAATGTCTCTAAGGTGACCCACAGTCCATTACCCTCTACCTTAAATCAACAGCAAGCCTACAAGCGGACCTCTATACGGTGTGACACGACCATCCTGTCTCCTGTCATAGACGTGGAAGCCATTTTATATTCCTAATAATTTAGTTTGTCTTAAATCTACTGAAATTTGGAGTGATTTGTGCTGGCCCAATAGATCAGATAACCTCATACTTCGCTGTGTCATTGCAGAGATTTAGACTATGCAAACAACAGGTTGCAATTCTTTGAAAACTCCAGTGGTGAGTGAGCACATGTGCACAGCAGATCTCTGGTTATTGCAGGGAATGCAATCTCTGTTTCTGCTCTATATTTTCCCAACTGATACACTCTTATTTGATATTTTTTTTTTTTTTTTTAGGTTGTCGTATGGTATAACACTTTTACTAGTTGACTCCTCCCACTTTTCTTCAAACCGCATCCTGATTTTTGGCCTCAGAAACCAAACATATGCATAGCTTGCAGAACAACACATGATACTGTTTCTGCTGAACATCATAACAGCTGGGATATAAACTCTTACAGACAATTTTATGTGAATGAAAAATACCTACATTAAGACATTTTCCATAGTTATGCAATACATACCGCAGCAGAGCATATGGTCTTGAGTCAGAGATCCTCACTTAGATTTATAGCAAAAGCCCCAAGTCAGGCCTCGGATCTTCAGACAATGTGATTTTGAATAAATAGGTCATTCAAATAGGTCATGCAAATTAATCTCTAATTCTCCCCCCCCCTCCCTCCTTCATTATGTTTTGGATTTCTGAAATTTAACCTCAACGAGTTTGCTGGTATGTCAAAGACCCTGAAATTTTATGTATTTGATTTATTTGGTGTCAAGTAAATTATTATTATTTAACTAAATTATTATTATTATTTAACTAATTATTATTATTTAACTAACGACAGCTAATATTTGGTGAAATTCTACCTTCTATCATAATTTGAAGAATTACAGATATTTACGGATTTGGGGGCAATTTATTTCAACATTTATTTTCATTAGTAGAAAACTGTTTTGTTTCAGCTTTGTCAGTGTTCAGCTTCCAGGATTTTATTTTTCTTTTTTAGGGGATAGTGGGAGCAGTAAGGTGGTTGTTATGTTATTCTCTGTTCAGTCTTTGCATATGAGGGTTTTCTCTCATGATCTATAAACTTTAGTTACCCTTTTTGATAATCAGATTGTGTTTATACTTTCACAGCAAATAATTTTCTCCCGCTCTCAAAATAATTTTGAATACCATTTTGTGAACTCTTTTTTTCCACCGTTCTTACTAGAGTATGGACAACAGATCTATGGGAATTATTCCAATGATTGCATCAGGTTTCAAAGACTGCATTAGTTCCCTTCATGCAGTTTCACTGTGGGAGCTCAAGTTGAGTTGCTGGTCCACTATGGCCCATAAAGCCCTGCAGAGCCAAGGCATTCCAAGGCACTGTACCCCATTTTTCTGGGGTGAAATTTCTTTGTATTGATGTATAACTGTGCATTCATGTCTCCTAAAATCTTCTTTCTGGTCTGGCCTGTAAAAAGACCTCTTCTTTAATCTCATCATTATGTACTAGTGGAGCAATCTTTCTGTCATCATCAGATCCTTAAGACAGTAATTTCTATTTGCACCTACAGATCACTGCTGGGAATACCCAATAGCACTGGGCCCAGTGCTGATACCTGCTGGATACCGTTAGAAACAATTCAGTATTAATTTTCTTTTTAACATATCTTTCGATGATCTGTTGGCCAGCTCTTGATTGAAACTGAACATTGATGCTCTGCGTAAAATATATTTTTTTTCTTAATAAAAATATCATGCAACATTTACACACTTTCCTTATACATTTATCAATTAAGCAGAAGTTTTGCACCCCAGAAAAAAATCAGTTGACCATGCAGCAAAGCGCCCAGATGAATATTCTTCAATTCTCTTTGCATATGTAACTTCCTTTCACCTTTTCAAAGCATTTCATGTATACGTAATACTGTTAGTGTTTCAGAACTAGAGGGATTCTGATTTGCCTTACATATCCATCATAAAATGTGGAGGGGCTTTCTGAGTTTACTGGGAAGCTTACAGAGCTGATGGCAGACCCTGGAGCATGCACTTTCTTCAGTTGTTTTTAATACATTTTGCTATCAGTTGGTACCTCAGGTTGGGTAATGTATGCTTTATAATTTTCCACAAGATATGAAGTTCTTAAAACTAGAAAAAAAGATCCTTAACTAATTCTTAACCCGTGTCTGGGCAGACATAACTTGTATTCATTTGTATCTGTGAAAGAAACAACATTGCACCTGTTCTGTTGACAGATAAAAGTACATCCACAATCCTCTCAAAACTTTGCTAATGTCATAGCTTCCCTCCTTCCCATTCTCCAGAATTTAAGGGAATTTGGTAATGTGCTTAAAAGGTTTTTCCAACTAAAGGGTTTTGATAGAAGGAGATTAATTTAAAATACCTCTTTTTTTTTTTTTTTCTCTCTTCCACTTTCCAGAAGAAAGTTCTGGTGAAATTTATTAAAAAGAAGTTTCCAAGCAGTTTATTATTTTTAAAACAAACCTAAGCCCTTTGGATTTATTGGACTTTTCTATCTTTTCATAGCTTGAACATCACAGCTAATAGCAGAGTAATAATTACATGTCACTCTCTTTATCCTCTTTGTGCTCTGCCAATCGTCAAAGGTGTCTCATTTCACACATGATTTGTGATGTCCTATGGTAATACTGCGTATTTTGGGCAGTAGCTGTAGAATGTAGTCATTAATCTCCATTTTGAGATGCGTAGTTCCAGATTCTGGAACCAATGCTGTAATTATTCGAAGCACAGAGTACTTGGTGAAGTCAATGGGCTAGCAAGGCTATCCTCACATCCCGAGAGACAGAGTACAAGGAACTTTAAACTCAATTACAGGATTGTAGGATGGTCCAGTCATGCAGCTGCGGTGTGCTAGCCACAGCCCAGTGTGTAGAGGCAAGTTACTCCCTTTGTCTGCACTCCGTGAGCTATAAGTTCACTGCAACAGGTTGGAGTTGGAGTTCATGGGATATTATACAATCTTAGAATCATAGATTCATAGAATGGTAGGAGTTGGAAGGGACCTTTGGAGATCATTGAGTCCAAGTCCTCTGCCAGAGCAGGATCACCCAGGATAGGCCACACAGAAACACATCCAGATGGGTTTTGAAAGTCTCTAGAGAAGGAGAACCTCCCTGGGTACCCTGGCCCAGGCTCTGTCACCCTCACAAGAAAGATGTTTTTCCTCCTACTGAGGTGGAACTTCCTGTGTTCCAGTTTGTGGCCATTGCCCCGCATCCTATCACAGGGCACCACTGAAAAGAGACTGGCCCCTTCTACTTGATTACCACCTTTCAGATATTTTTAAACATTAATAAGATCCCCTCTCACTCTTCTCTTCTCCAGGCTAAACAGTTTCAGGTATCTTTGTCTTTCCTCATCAGAGTGATGTTCCAGTCCCTTCAACCTCGTAGCCTTTTTTTGGATTATCCTGAGTATTTCCTTGTCTTTCTTGAACTGGGAAAACCAGAACTGGACACAATATTCCAGATGTGGTCTCACTAGTGCAAAGTAGAGGGGGAGGAGAATATCCCTCCACCTTCTGGAGACACTCTTAATGCGCCTCAGGATACCATTTGCCTTCTTGGCCACAAGGGCTCCAAGGTCCTTCTCCACAGAGCTGCTTTCCAGGTCAACCCCTCACCTGTACTGGTGCAGGGGGTTATTCCTCCCCAGATGTAGGACTCTACACTTGCCCTTGTTGAACTTCATTTGCTTCCCCTTTGTCCATATCTTCCCACATTTTGGAGTGAAAGAAAGCTATTCTGATGGTCTTATTCTGTTCAAGACAGCCAGCACAAAAGAACACCATTAATTCCTGCTGAGGCAGTGCAGCCACAAGTCAACAGCGATCCAGACCCAACTTCAACACAGAGACAGTTTGTGAAATGGAAAAAAGGTAACAAAAGAAGAAGTTACTCTTCATGTCTGAGAAATCTTATCAACTCTGGCAGAGATCTCTATTGCTCACTGATGACCTGAGAACCTTGTCTTTCCCAGGGACCAGGTGTGAGTTATGAAGGGACTAAAAATGTTGGGTGAGCAGAGAATGACAAGCTATGGCTGATTACTCGGATGTCAAGCTTTAGGAACGACAGCCAGAAATATGTAAACCATTCTGCCTTTAGAGCCAAAGGCATTTAACAATCTCCTTTTGGTAAAATGCAGTGCTAACGACTCTCTTGTGCAATAACAGGATACCCTATCAACTGCTATATAAGTCAAGTTTTTCCATTTGAACCCCAGTTGTGGTATCTGACTGCTTGGGCATTCACCGGTTGTTGCTGTGTGTCACTAGAGAGCAGATGCAGCAGGTCCCACTAGGCAGTAAAAGCAAAAGCAGTCACGACAGATAGACATTGTGCTAAGATGTCCTACCTCACTTTAGAAGAGCTGTTTGGAATCATTGACAAAAAATGGTCCTTTAAAAATCCAACCATGCTTGCTCAGGTCAGATGAGTCTGTTGGCACATCAACAGAGGTTAAACCCTGTTCTCTCTTGTAATGTCATCCTCTCTGTTCTTCTTTTTTTTGTAATCTATATTTTCTTTGTTGGTACTCAGCTGTTTGAACCTTTGAATTCCTTTCATACCTAGGTTGTGTCTGCATGTTTGATTAGTACAGTCATAGAATGTTTTGGGTTGGGATACACTTTTAAAGGTCATCCAGTCCAATTCACCTGCCATTGGCAGGGACAACTTCCACTAGACCAGGTTGCTCAAAGCCCTATCCAACCTGGCCTTGAACACTTCCAGGGAGGGTGCATCAACAACTTCTCTGGGCAACCCATTCCAATGTGTCACCACCCTCCTAGTGAAGAATTTCTTCCTAATATCTACTCTAAATCTCTCCTCATTAATTTTAAAACTGTTATCCCTCAGTCTATCACTATGCTCTCTCTCATAAAGTATTCCTCCACATCTTTCCTGTAAGACTCTTAAGTTCTGGAATCCTGGATCTTCCTGTAGGCTTCTCTTCTCCAGTCTAAAGAACTCAACTTTTTCATCCTGTCTTCTCTGATCATCTCTCTGGATCTGCTCCAACAGCTCCATAGTACTGAACGTAGTACTTCAGGTGGGGTCTAACAAGAGTAGAGGGGCTGAATCAGTGACCTACCGGTCGTGCTTTTTTTGATGTAGCCCACGATGCAACTGGCTTTCTGGGCTGCCAGTGCACATTGCCGTCTCATGTCTAGCTTTTTCTCCACCAGTACTCCCAAGTCCCTCTCTGCAGGGTTGCTCTCAATCCACTCATTGCCCAGCATGTATTTGGGCTTGGGATTGCCCCAACCCATGTGCAAGATCTTGCATTTGGCCTTGTTGAACCTCACGAACTTCACACAGGCCCACCTCTCATGCCTGTCTCAGTCCCTCTGGATGGCATCCTATCCCTTAGACATGTCAACTGCACCACTCAGGCTGGTGTCATCTGCAAACTTGCTGAAGGTGTATTTAATGCCTCTGTCATTGATGAAGATATTAAACAGAACTGTTTCCGGTACTTGAGGGTCACCACTTGTCACCAGTCTCCATATGGACATGGAGCTGTTGACCATTACTTTCTGGATGTAATCATCCAACCAATTTCTTATCCGCTAAACTGTCCACCCATCAAATCCCTATGTCTCCAATTTAGAGAGGAGGATGGTGTGGGGGACTGAGTTGAAGGCTTTACGGAAGTCCAGACAGATGACATCCATAGCTCTTCCCTTGTCCACAGATGTAGTCACTCCATCATAGAAGGCCACCAGGCTGGTCAGTTAGGACTTGCTCTTGGTGAAACTTTGATGGCTGTCTCAAATGCCTGTTCTCCATCTGTCTTAGCACAGCTTCTAGGAGGATCTGTTTCATGATCTTCCCAGGCACTCTGTGAGGTTGACAGGTTGGTAGTTCCCAGGGTCCTCTTTTCTAGAAACCCTTTTTAAAAATGGATGCAATATTTCCTTTTCTTCAATCACCAGCGAATTCACCCATCTGCCAGGACTTCTCAAATGTCATGGAGAGTGTCTTGGCAATGACATCAGCTAATTCCCTCAAGACTCTGGTATGTATCTCATCAATTCCTGTAGACTTAGGTATGTTCAGGTTCCTCGAGTGGTCACAAACATGGTCTTCTCTTACAGTGGGAAGGACTTTTCTCCCCTGTTCTCCATTTTGCTGTCCATCAACTTGGGAGGTGTGAGAAGAGAGGTTGCAAGTGAAGACTGTGGCAAAAAGGTTGAGTACCTCATCCTTCTCCTCATCTGTTGTTACCTGCTGGCCAGTCTTGCTCAATGGGGGTTACGCTTTCTTTGACCTTCCTTTTCTGTCTGACGTACCTGTAGAAGCCTTTGTTATTCTTTGTATTCCTTGTCAAGTTCAGATCCAGCCATGCCTTGGCCTTCCTAACCCCATCTCTACACAACTTGGCAGCATCTCTATGCTCTTCCCAGCATATCTGTCCCTGCTTCCAGTACCTGTGCATTTCTTTCTTGCCCTTTAGTTTGACCAGCAAGTCTCAACTCAACCATGCCGGTCTCTTGCCTTCCTTGCCTAAATTCTTACCCCTGGGGACTGAGAGATCTTGCACTCTATGAAAAATGTCCTTAAAGATCTGCCAGCTCTCCTCTGCTCCGTTGTCCCTTAGGACAAGTTATACATCATCTTCCAAAACTTTATTACTAAATGTATACAGAATCCATACACATTCTCAGAACTCCCACTACTCACAAATCATATTTTGTGTTAAGGGTTACTTCTATTATCTTCCAAGCATCCTGCTGACAGCAACTGTATCATTAAATAGCAAGGGTGCCTTGTTTTGTTCCCTACGTATGGCTCTCCTTCAGCAGATCCCAAATTAAGCACGTACATGGGTGACATGCATTTACGTTTGCTATTATTTTATCTTATTCCATGAAATCCTCTTCAGTCAATTCTGCAAATTTTAATCTGTTAGTTATAGCAAAGTCTATGCTATTAAATACCTATTGGAAAGGAGTTCTCTGTAAGTACAGAAATGAGGCAAACTAACCGTGTTTTGGCACAGAATGATGACAAAATTTGTACAAAGCCACAGTTTTCCCATGGTGTTGAATGGCTCCCCAGTTTGCTATGTTTGGTTTTCTCCTGTGTGTCTGATGCAATCTGGGACATGTGTGATTTTATGTCAGAGTAATGCCCTTTCTTCAAATGTGAACTGCAAGAATTCTTTCACTGTGGCTGGTGCTGCAGAAGTGCCCACCCCTCAAATCTATGCATTTTCTTTATGCACACAGCTCTTGTCTCTCCAGGTCTCTGCTGGTTGTTTTCAACAGCTTTTCATATGAAGTCGTGTTCCTATGGGCTGTTGTGGCAAGAATCAGACAGGATCTTGAAGAAAGCACTGTGTGTATCGAGCTATTAACACTCAAGTGGTATTCAGAATCAAGAGGAGAACAAGGTCTGTAATTATTACTTGTAAGCATCATGGAGGGCAGACAGAAGAGTTGAAGTAAGAACCCTTCCAAATATATCCTGAAGAGGCAAAATGGTCAGCAATAAAACTAAACTTCCCCCTCTACAGAGAATGACTGTTGGAAGGATAGACTCATTAGCTAGGTTCCAGGGGCCAAGTAGTTTTTTATTTCCTTGTCATGACTTTCAGGTCATGACTGTGTTTTAACTGTGTCCCAGATCTAAACATTACCTGGGAATAATAGTGAGATGAAAAAGAAAACTGTGAAACAGATGTTGCAATGTCAGTATGAAAATCAGGATCAGGATCTTATAACTGTTCCAGTAAAAAGTTATGGCAGCTGTAATTTCTCCTTCATGGAGATGCCCGGCATTCAAAGAGCTTTCCACAAGTTCATTCTGTTCTGCTGGATTAAAAAAATCAGGAAAAAGCTTTGATGAGCTCCGTTTCCATAGGTTGCTTGGAGAGAGATAGTTAAGAAGCCTATCCTTTCCCTAATCTCTGTGAAGTCCTGATCTAGGTGCAGATTTACTTGTACAATTTGGCACCAGTCCCTAAGTTGTTTGCCAGCTGTGTGTAGTAGTGATACTGGGTATCACTGCTGTCTCCTCTTTTCCTAACTCTCCTAAAGATAGTCTGCTGGTGACTTGTTGACTGATGGTTAGATAATGTGGCACCCATCTACAAGAACGGCTGGAAGGAGGATTTGGGAAACTACAGGCCCATCAGTCTGGCCTCAGTATCGTGGAAGGTTATGGAGCAGGTCATCTTAGATGCCATCATATGGCATGTACAGGTTGACCAGATGATCAGGTCCATTCAGCATGAGTTTCTAAAAGGCAGGTCCCATTTGACTAACCTGATCTCCTTCTATGACAAGATGTCCCACTTAGTGGATGAGGGAAAGGTTGTGTATGTCACCTACTTGGACTCCCATAAAGCTTTCATCACTGTTTCCCCAGCATTCTCCTGAAGAAACTGGTTGCAAAGGCTTGGATGGGTGTACACTTCACTGCTTAAAAATTGGCTAGACCTCCAGTTCCAAAGAGTGAGTAGAGATAAATCCATCTGGCAACCAGTTAGAAGTGGTGTTCCCCAGGGCTCAGTACAGAGGCCAGTTCTGTTTAATATTTTTATTAGTGGGCTGGATCAGGGGATTGAGGGCAACCTCATCAAGTTTGCAATCAATACCAAATTAGACAGGTGTGTGGATCTGCTTGAGGGTGGAAAGGCTCTAGAGAGGGATCTGGACAGGCCAGATCAATGGGCCTGAGGCCAAAGGTATGAAGTTTAAACAGGCCAAGTGCCAGGTCCTGCACTTGGGTCATAGAAACCCCCTGCAACTCACCAGGCTTGGGGAAGAGTGGCTGGAAAGCAGCCAGTGGAAAAGAACATGGGATAAAAACTAGGTGATCTTGAAGGTCTCATCCAACAAAAACGATTCTATGATTCTGTGACTTCACTGCAGAAGACATCAGAGGGATTCTCTAGCCTCTGTCCTCACCAGCAGTGCAACAAAACAAGGGCAAGGCATAACAGGCTGCCGCTCTTATTCCTTCCAGCCCTACCAATTAAAACAAGAATATGAAAAACCCATATGACTTCATCCTTCAGACCACAAGTGAGACTGAGTCAGCAAGTGGTGAAGAAAACTGCATGTATTTATAGTGAATGAGCAATTATTTCTTTTTCATTAAATGTTCGCAGCTAATCAACTCAAATAACTGCTTATCTAATAAATATAAGCTGCATACATTCCTGCCAAAAAAGTGTACTTGGGTGGTAGGCTTGGTAGTGCTGAGCAACTCTCAAAGTATATTAGATGTTCACTGTTTGAGTCAATAGGCCAAGATGTTGAGTAAGATTGAAAAAAAAATATTTTGATCTTTTTTTTTCCATACTGCTTGTATTCATACCCACGTTTAGTTCCACTGATTTCTGTGGAGGTCGTGCTGGCAGGAACTGAACCTAAAGCTAGCACTCAGCTATTTCTTTTCATATGTCTAATTGTGTTCTAAGCTTTTCTTTGTCTTTTAGGTTATTTTTTGTGTGTGTGTGTGTGGTCCTTCCTTCCTTCCTTCCTTCCTTCCTTCCTTCCTTCCTTCCTTCCTTCCTTCCTTCCTTCCTTCCTTCCTTCCTTCCCTCCTTCCCTCCTTCCCTCCTTCCCTCCTTCCCTCCTTCCCTTTGATATTACTTATTTTGTACCTTTGAACACATACCATAGACCTCTTAAACTCTGAATGCCTTTGCTTTAACGCCTTTATACTGCTCCATCCTTTCCTCTGTCCAAGACATGCGGGTATCCAGGCACAAAGATTCAGAGACCAAAGCTGGGAACAGTAAATTCAATTGCATTAACTTCTCAAGAGGTGTAACTCCCATTAAAATTAGTGGGAATCATATGACTCAAACCTCTGCAGATTGAGCAAGTTCCTTAGTGTCCTGAAGAGTCTGTGTTTAGTTCTTGAGTCCCTAAACAAAGCAGTGAAGGTGCAGTGACAATAAATCATTAAATGTCATATTCACTTAATGTATTGTAGAGCTTTGAAGAAAGAGCTGTATAAACAACTTTTGCATCAGAAGTTGTCCCAGGGAAAGTTTAGTTTATGCTGCAAACTTTGGCACGGTTCTCATCACACTGATTAAGCACACTACTGTATTTGTAATTTACCCTCTAACTATACAATTTTTAGCTTAAATAGACACAAAGGATGAAATAAATGAAACTTTTTCCAGAACACTGATTTAAGCTTGGTCTTAGTTTTTAATAATGTAAATTTATTTTAAATGACAGCCTATTACTAGACCATTAATATAAATATTATTTTAAAATGAGATTTCAATGAAAGGTTAGGCTTGAATAAACTACAGTAAGAACAGGCAGAAGCTGATGAGATGGCTTTCAAAGAAATAGCACTATTACAAATATGATGTTATGCCCAAGCAATTTGAAAACAAAGGCTATATTTTACCTTTGAATTATATATCTATATATTATTATGTCAATATTTAGAAGTCCACAGACTTAATAGGAAGCTACATATGCATGAGGACATGTGCAGATAATGCAGCGGAATAAATGGATGTTCTTTGGAGTGTCTAGGGTGACACATGGGGACTGTCAAGATGTTTCAAAAACTCACTGAATTTGTAGAATATCCCAATTTCTTTCCTTCTTCCTCTTCCTTCCCTTTTCTCCTCAACTTCATGCCAGGGTGCCTTCTACCTTTACATGTCACTCACAGCTAACTCTTGTGATGTTGAAATGTCCTCAGGTGCCACTGATGTCTAGGAAAGCTCTACTGTTGGATCCTCTTCAGGAAAGTTTTCTTATTTATTAAGAAATAACGAGTTATGACTCTTAAATTTAGGCTACAAGACAAGCAGAAGAAGATGATCAACATTTTTCCAGTATGGTATAAGAGTTGCAATACTGATCTTTGGGAAGTTTAAATTTAGTGCCTTAATTATTAATTACATAACCTCAGTCCTCTTGTGTGGCAAAAATAGACAAGGAAGTAGATAAACAGGGACCATTGTAATAATTTTCTCTGGTGTTGGTGTGGGTGGCAAAGCAGAAAGAACAGCAGTGTCACAGATCTCTTGATAGTGCATAGGAACAATATATGGTGTTTTGTTGCAGGAAATAAAAGCTATGGTATTCAGCAGAAACTTCAGACGAAACTTCTGCACGCTTAGATGCAATTTAAATCAGTGTTGAGATGTGTCCTCAGAGTTGAGATGTGTGAGATATACCCTTGCCTATTTCTACTTCACCTCTGTTTCATCATTACCATAAACAATGTGTACGAGTTGGTTTATCAGTGGTGCTGAGAAGTAGCTGGTGCAGATAATGTTTTAATAGTACTTTGACTAGACAAGCATAACAGAAATATTTTGATTATAGTTTTCAATCATAGAATAGAATCATAGAATTGTTTGGGTTGGAAGAGACCATCAAGTCCAACCATTAACCCAGGACTACCAAGTCTACCACTAAACCATGTCCCTTAGCACCACTTCTATATATCTTTTAAATACTTTCAGGGATGGTTACTCTACCACTTCCCTGGGCAGCCTATTCCAGGGCTTTAGAACCCTTTCTGCGAATAATTTTTTCCTAATGTCCAAACCAAAACTCTCCTGGTGCAACTTGAGGCCATTTTGTCTTGTCCTATCGCTTGTTACTTGGGAGAACTGACCAACCCCCACCTGGCTCCAACCTCCTTTCAGGTAGTTGTAGAGAGTGAGAAGGTCTCCCCTGAGCCTCCTTTTCTCCAGGCTCAACAACCCAGTACCCTCGGCTGCTCCTCACAAGACATGTTCTCCAGACCCTTCCCCAGCTTCGTTGTCATTCTTGGACATGCTCCAGTCACTCAAAGTCCTTCTTGCAGTGAGTGGCCCAAAACTGAACCCAGGATTCAATGTGCAGCCTCACCAGTGTGGAGTACGGGTGGACAATCACTTCCCTAGTCCTGGTAGCCACGCTATTTCTGAAACAGGCCAGGATGCTGTTGGCCTTCTTGGCCACCTGGCCACACTGATAGCTCATCTTCAGCCAGCTGTCCACCAGCACCCCTAGATCCTTTTCTGCCAGGCAGCTTTCCAGCCACCCTTCCCCAAGCCTTGTTGCCTGGGGTTAATGATATCTTTACCGAGTGCATTTCCTGCTTTGAGATGCAAATACACAGATGAATGGACTTACTGGGTTCTGCCGTTCCTGAAATTATATGGAAATGCAAGGGAGAGTTTGGAGTGTTCATTTGTTACATACCCTTTCTCCCCATATATTTTTTTCTCCTACTGATTCCCAGATCTATGCTATAGCTTTTGTTTTGCAAAGATCAGAAAGGATGCTGACATAAGATATTATTTTTTAAAGCAGAAACAGAGATTTTACTCATCATCTTCAGACACTTTTGCAAAGAAATTCATTACCATCATAACAACAAAGTCAAACATAATCATATTTATGTACCATAGAGGACAGTTTAAGCTTTTCACTATCATGCCTTCAATTTTTGTTGCTAAAACATATGAATATTTTTTTCTCAAAAAGTTCAATATTTAAATGTCTCTCACAGTCTTCACGATCAGGAAAACAAAATTAAAACTTAGATAAAAATGAAAAGATAACAATGGCTTTGAGTCTAATATTTTGGCATTAGCCCCCAATGTTTACTAATTATGCCCTTAAGTAACACCTCAGGATCAGAGAGGATAAATGGGGGAAAGAACGTGAAGAAAACAACTACTCTCAAAAAAAAAAAAATTAAATTGATCATTTAATTAAAAAACCCTTAATAAAATCTGTGCTTGAGTTCAAGTTGCCCACGGGAAGGTCTAATTCATGCTGCCCATTAATGAAAGCTTTATATGACCATTAAGGAAAAACGGACAAGTTACCACAGCAACCTTAGCAATGCATCTTAACATATATAAGAAATAAAAGCTGGATACTGAGAATGCATCCTAAATTCTTCCTTTACAAGGTCAAACTTTGTAAAATGTTAATAGGTTTAAAAGATCTGTAATTTCAGCTAGTGATACATCCCTATTTGGTTTTAAATGCTGTATGGAAATTTCTTTTGCAGAAGACAAGTCTACTGTTGGATTAAATGTGAACCCATCTGGCAATAACTTGGTTGTTTCAATACTTCTTTGCTCAATTCACTTAGTATAGAGATAATATTTTCTAAACTGTAACATATCATGCAATATAGGGACAATATAAGTTAAATTACTGCCTAGAAGTCGTTCTTGAACAAATGTAAGTGATTAAACTCTTTTTTTTTTTTTTTTAAGAAAGATGTTGATGAAAATGAATATTCTCGAGAACCTACATATTGCTTTTTGCATTTATAGCACTCCAGAGCTTCAGTTATGAAGGTAAAGCAAACATCATCATTTGTATTTGGAAAGAAAAACAATTCTGAGATGCTAATGCTTTTTTTTTTTTTGATGCCTCTCTCTTTTTTTTTCTTCCTTGCTGAAAATTTGCCAGTAGGCATTCTGAATTGCCTCCCCTATCACTTAAAAAGAAGTAGATTTATGCATCTTAGTCAAAGTGGCATAAAATGATAGTACTGGAATGAGGGAGAAAAATAAGCTTCTTTTTAATGTACAACTCTCTCCTAGCCAGTGGATCACAGTTATCTTCATATAAACTAAATCCAATGGCTTTCATATGAAAACATTTCCACTCTTGCCAGAAGACCTTTGTAAAGATTATGTAACATGAACTGGTCTGCAGTGTTGCATGGGTTTTCTTAGACTATTATAAACAGATAGCAAACTAATGTAATAGTTTAGAGCAATCACTGTAAAGCATTGGAAAGTAAAAACAAGCATCAATTTTTCCACTGGTGATGTACCTTTAGCAACACAGTTCATAAAAGATTTATTCATTCGGACTTTTTTACAACACTGGCAACATTGATTTCACATGGAGATGTCACCACAACAAATATTACAAACTTCCCAAAACACTAATTACAAACAAACCAAAATTTTAAACTGCATTGCTGTCATCTTTAACTTACATCTTGGAACTTACATCTCTGAAGTCAGAGTGAGATTTGAGCTTCTGGTCACTGTCAGTAGTGTTTCTATGGCTTTAAAAAATTATGTTATTGCTGCTTGTTAAGACCCAGGATGTGAACAGAGTATCTGTCAACATAGAACACCAACATCTCTGTCCTTAGAATTAGGTGGTATTGACATATATAGATATATTATTTTTTTTAACCTGGGATTTCTAGAAAGTATTCAAGTTTTGCACCCCAGTCTGTTCTGAGCGCTCTCTTTGCTATTCACTCTTTGCCAACACACACATCTCAAAAATCTCCCTGAAGGTACCCATTTATCCTTCAGAAGCTTCCTTCATTTTCTTTCTTTCCTGATTTTTAGCTGTTGTTTTGTTTATTTTGTTTGTTTTCTATCCTTCTTTAACAATGTAGCTCTGCTCTGTTTGCTGTCCATTTTTTTTTTGGAGTGAGTCTTCCTGTTCTGTGCAAATACTTGTGGACAGTCTCTTAACTTCCCCTTTTGCTAGCAGTGCTTTGTTCTCCATTGACTTTGGTGTAAGCAAGCTCAGCAAACTTTAAGCCGATTTCTGTTGCCAGTTTTGTCACTGGTGGCATACAGGGCTTCCACCTGGTTGATTTCTGCCAGTCTGACCAGTTTCACTCTTGGCTTGGGGCTGCTTGGCAGTAGTGGGCATGCTTGGGGGTTGTTTGACTAAGACAGCTCTGGGGTGGACTTTTTTGTCGTTGTTTGTTTTTCATTTGTTCATTTCAAAGGTAACAATCCTATTCCCATATGAGCTTTCTTCTTTCAGTGTCATTTTGTCTTGTTTTACTGTGTCTGGTTTTCCTGCCTAGCTCTGGCATGTTAGACACTGATCTACCTGCTTGTCTTAAATCTTTATAGCCTATCTATTCTATTTAGTCTTTCTATCTATTTAGGTGTCTATCTTGTTTTTAGGGACTATTTTTCATCCTCACAATTTATTTTGCATTATGCTGGCCTATCTTTGTGGTTTATAAAAACCAGTACTCAGAATGATACTGCATTCTTCCTGCGATTGTTAAGACAGCAGCCCTAGCATCTTCTGGAAAAAATACCCACTGTTCATGTTGCCACATGGATGCACTTTTATTTTATCCCCGTGCATTCTGTAGCAGCTATAATCCAGCATGTTCTCTGAAAGTTTATGTTCTGAAATATATAATGACTCCATCGTATTAATTTTGTAATTTTGCAAGCTTTGTTAAAGCCAGGCAGCCAAGCTTGTGCAAAATACTGCCTAATTCTTCCAGAAGTCATGATGCTAATCTTAAATGTGCAATGCCTGAGGTGGTTGGCATAGCCCTACAAACTCCCAGTAATCTACCTCATGGAGAGACAACAATAATTTGCCCCTTGTTAAAAGTAAAATGTAGGAATGGATGCTCATATTTATATGCCACCTACTATTTTCCTGACTCCCCAATCCCTAACAGTGAGGTGCCAGAGTAAAGAAGAGAAAAAGTTGCTCAAGGTCTTTATTTACTTTTTACAGTGAACTATAGGCAGGTGGACTAAAGAGAAATGATGTTGTATACTGGTAAGATTCAACTAAGGTACAATTTATTCTATAAACTGCCATGACAGCTTGAAAATTCTAGGTCTTAATTGCTTGCTATATATAATTTTACTTCTCCCAGTCTAAAACCAGATGGTTCAATAGTAGCAGAAAATACAGTACAACAGAGGTGATATAGAATGAAATTATTCTATTATCCTACAAGTGTATTTCCCCAAAAAACAAACAAAACCCCCCAACCCAAAACAAAACCACGCAAACCCAAACCAGTTAATATAAACCATAAAGAAAAACACATATCCTAATTATAGTTAATCTACCCGAATTTAGGGATTCAGGACTAGGAGTGTGCTCCTTAATGAGAAAAAACCACATCAACTGATTAAAACCAACATACTTCACTAGGAAGTCCTACTGTATTTGTACTTAAAAAAAAAAAAAGATGTTAAAAAGTAGACATCTGCACATTTCCCATGGATTCTTTGAAATCATTACACTGTGTCCATTTTGCATGTTTTTCATACTTTGTATTTTCTCACAAACCTAATATAAAAATGTGGACTGGACTTATATCTGTAGTCTAATGGTTGAGGATATAAAGCAAATGTGTGAGTTTGAAAATGCGTCTTTACACACATTATAGCTGAGATCTTCTCACCTACCATTTCCAAACAAAGGATGGTTGACTGGACTCTGCCCCCTTCAGAGAAAGACCTTTTA
>JANHFX010008989.1:34979-49244 GCA_027560015.1 Chloroceryle amazona
GATGCTGCTTCAAAACCCATATCTTTTCTGTGTCAATGAAGTCTTCCCTGCATCCAAGATATGTCTGTTCTTTTTAAAGCCAGAATTGAGGAAATACATCGGATTTAAATAAATCATTTTTTTTGGAAGATGTTTAAGTCAATAGCACAACTATGACACTGTTTACCTGTCTTTTAATGCAAGTCCAACTGAGTCCTTTGAGCAAAGTATTTTCAAAGACATCGCTGCTTCATTCATTCACGCACAGTTTGAAAGAGAGAATGATTGTAGGATATTCTCATTACAGTCTAGACATGAAATTCTTTTTGGGGTCATTGAGCACCTTGGAATTGTTGTACTTTGCCTAGGTTCATCACTAAACTGTTACTTAGATGCTTCTTAAAGTGCTTTTCCATTGAGTGAAAATAATTGTATGCTACAGGATATTAACTGAACATGACTGTTAGCATCAGCCACTCCCATTGAACTATGGTTAAAAAAAGTTGAACTGAAAGCCTTCAATAGAGTGTGATGGGACCAGCAATGGATTTTTAACCATCCATTTTATTGGTTTCAGCTTAAAGGGAAGCGTTAACAGAAAACATTTCTGGCAATGGCAATTTCAGATTTAGGGCAGTAGGAAAGGAAGAAATCCCTGAATCTTAGAGGCAAATTTAATATGTAATCCCTTTGCAAACTTCTTGAGCTTGATGTAAAACACAGGTAGATTTTAGTTCTCATTAGTGCTGTTGCAGAACATTATGCTCATCATATTTATAAACATTCTGCAAATTTCCACATCGATTAATTTATGTTTAGTTGGTTTCCATTCTTCTTTATCTTAAATAGCTCTCTTCCCTCTGTACAGTGTATTTACAAAGTACATCTGTGTTCTCTCAGCTTCCATTTTGATAAGCTAAAGAAGTTAAGGTGCTTTTCAGATCTCACCTCTTAACATCTCTTTGTTGTTTTTCTGAAGCACTTCTGGTTTGAATTCTGCAACAGAATTGTGTGTGTTACTCCAGAGACAGGCTTGCTAAGATCTTGTGCAAGTGGTAAGCTCTGTCAGTAGTAGAAAACATCCCAGCACATCCTAGCACACGCAGCACTTTCCTTTTTCATGGCAGCTTCACACTGGTAGTGATAATCATTATGTGATTGACTGATTAAACCCAAGTCTTTCTCCTCCTGTAGTATTTCCAACTGATGAGCTCCTAGCTTATAGCAGAAATTCTCGTTATTAGTCCCTGAGTGCATGACCCTTACACTTTGTACTATTAAATTTCATCTTGCTTCTATTACTACAGTTGTCAAGGTCATCTAAGTTTTCCTCTATGATATTCCAGCTCTGCTTGGTATTGGCAAATCCACCAAAGTTTTTGTCATCAGAAAAATTTCATCAGCACAGTACCAGTATTTGTATCAAAGCCATTATGAAGAATATCAAGTAATACTGGTCCTAAAACCAATCCCTGAGCTACTCCACCAGTGATTCTCTAAACTGATAGACTTCCCTTCAAAATAAGTCATATCTGCATCTAGTTGGAGCCTTTTTTTTTTTCAATTTTATGATTCTTGTGCTAATTACCCTGTTTAACTGGTGGTACTGTGAAGTTAAGATAGATTAGAGCATTTCACAACAAAGGAAGAATTATAAACAAAATGTGAAAATGTGACCTAAGGAAGGCAATTTAATCAAACCAGGCCTGCATATCATCCAAATGTTTGGAGTGTTAGACAGAAGGCAAAATCTAACTGATAATAGAAGCAAGGAAATCTACTGAAAACCACGCTGTGGAAACTAGAAAATCAGCAAGTAGGAATATCTCTAAAATCCTGGTTTGCAAAAAACCAAAAACTTTGCACATAGCAAATCTGTAAATGTGCTAAGGTATTTCTGGACGTAAGAATATTCCTGTATCCTAACAATGCTGCTTTACATTCACGTAGTACAACATCATTATTTAAGCAATAATGCTGCAACAGTCCATTATCAGTTTGTTGCTCAGTTAATGAAGTGCCTGAGGTGAAGGCCACTGCTTTACTTACCCAACACAAGGTTTTATTAAGAAACAAGCATTCATCTTGATCACAGCACCAATTCAGCATCTACTAAATTGACAGCTCTATCTGGGAATAATTTTCTGTCACAAAGTACTATCTGCTGTCTTCTGACAAGAGTTCTTCATTCCCTATCTATATTTAACAACTGAGACTCCTCTATTGCACAGCTCCCTTCCATTATACCAGTAAAATATATTATCAGAAATTTGACTTATTGGTGGCTACCATTCCCAAAGATTAAACCCCTTTAATGATTGTTGCTTCTTATACCTACATTTTTTGGGTTAATTTTAGTAAGTGGGATAACTTTACTGATTTGGCAAAGATCGTGGCCCCAAAAGCAAGCCATATATCCACCCAGCTGATGTTGCAGTGAATGATGTCAAAGGAAGGTGGAGACACAGGCCTGGAGCAATGAGAGGTTGATATTGAAAGGACAGGTCAACCCTGTCCTTTCCACCACCCCAAAAAGACTTGTGTAGAACCATTTTTTTAAATATGGGTAACCTGGATATTCATGATGAAGAATAAAGTGTCACAGGTGTGGAAACTTCACAGGAGAAAGAAACACCGAAGGAGCATTCTCTTCTGATGTGCTTGCGATATCCAGATGGCTGAGAGAACTAAATGCAGGCCAGGCTACTTCTTTCTCCATCACATCAGCCGGAAAGTGCTAGACAGGGATACCTTAGTTCAGTGGTCTGGGGATATCATCCACAAGTAACTCAAAGGTTATGAATTTTCTGCTAGTTTGCAAAAGGCCACTCAACAGTGATATACCCCGACTAAAGAAAACCAGAAGAAAGGATGCCTAGGTCTGCATTTCAGCCTGAAGATCCAGTGACAATGGTTAGATTCTACCCAAGTGCAGTTAGCTTAGAAGCTGAAGGGAATCAGCACCTGCAGCCAACACAAACACACTGGATAGTATATTTTGTAACAGAGCTTGTGTAGTTCTTGATAATTGCTTTTATACTGTGGTTTATAACACTCATTCTCTTCCAGGTTTTGCCTCTTTTCGTTAGTAGTTAGAAAATTTGTGCTTCTATAGCCTTGGTGGATATAATTTTATACCATATTAGAAAGAATTGATTCAAAACTGATGTACTATAGGTCAAAAACACAGTAAATTTTAACTAGAATAAGCCACAGAAATAAGTCAAAACCTGGGTGGAGTTGACAGCTTTGTACTACTTCACCAATTGAAAGCTGGCTCTAACACTGATCATTTCTGAATCAATATTGCTAAATTGGATCAACTTCAGTATGAAAACTATGACCTGTATTTGATTTACTGTAAGGAAAATGTGCCTTTCTTGCTCTTCACAATATTAATGAATAACCAGAAGTCCATAGCTGATTACTTCTCTTCTGTTACCTCTTCTTAGGGAAACCACATATCATACACCTTACCCATTTTTGCCAAGTTACCAATGGCTTAAAGCTTCGAATCTGGCAGAATAGCCCTCGTCTTTTGCATAATCCTACAGTCCATCATCTCCACAATGCATTGGTAGTTTCCCAAGTTGTAAAGCAGTGCATGTCCCTAACCTATCAGCTGAAAGCCTTTCTTCAGTATGTCAAGTATATCTGCAATATTTGTGCAAATTGAAATTTAGATCGTGCCCTCTTCACATTCTTCAAGCCATTTTACATTCCTCTGATTTGAAGTTAATTCTTCTGATTTGGAGTTTTTTTTACAATCCCAGACAGAAATAGAGTTCTGATTATCTATGGAGGATAATCTACAATTCTTTATCATTCATCCTGGCATAGCAAATGAGTATGTTTACTCTGTCATCTGAAAAGATGATACCCTGAAACTATATTATTGAGCTGTGTTAGTGACTAGGTAATAATACCTTAACTGCTCACCTCTTGTGACACCACCATTACAACTATGAACACCATTTTAATTAAAAAAATACTTTTCATCAGATCTTCCATTCTAATGCATCTTCTCTAGAACATATTTTTGAAAGGTATTTTACTACAGCATTGCTTAAAACTTACTTGAAAATTCAGTATGTCTTAGAAGCAGTGCAAGGCTTGGCCTTAGACGTGACAAATGTCATTTGAGTGATGCACAGTGGGGTTACCATTTGGGGATTTTTTTTCTTAGAGGTTAACACCAGACGAGGCCATTATGTTATGCTATTGGCTTTCCATTATGAGCCTACACATTTTATCCCGTTGTTCTGTACTGAGGCCAATAACTTGTGCTTGGTTAAAGGATATCTTCCAGAAAGAGAATCTGTCTTGATGTGTAGACATTAAAAGATAAGGAAGTGATCCTACCGTTTTATAACTTGTTCCAGTGGTTAACCGCTCATGGTTAACATGTGGCTTAGTTCAGCTTCCAGCCATTAGTTCTTGTTATCCCTTTCTTTGCCTGATTAAAAAGCACTTTAATACTCTGTGTTTTCTCATTGTAAGAGTACTTGTACTTTCACAGTTACTTCTCAGTCAAGTCACCACTCCCTTTGGTTTTAGATAGACTAAACAAACCAACTTCTTAGAGTCTCTTACTGTAGGCATTTTAACCAACCTTGAATCATTTTGTGGCTCTTTTTCTACAACACCTGCACATTTAAAAACAAAACAAAACAAAGCAAAACAAACAACACCACAAAACTCTTCAAAGTGTGGGCAACAAAAAAAGGACAAAGTATTCTCTTATCTCTCTTAGTATTGCCAAATAAAGATAGAAACATTCCAAATCCCATTTCTCACTTGGTTATTCATAGGACTCCAATTGCTGTTTATAGGATTCCAATTCCAATTTCAGAGTTCTACCTGTATTTAACTCTCCACTATGATACTGATACTCAAAGTTTCCTCAGTCAATCATCAGATAAAGGAGCTCTTCCTGCTGACCTGGCCTGGATCTTTTTCTTCCATACATGGTTTTGCATTTGACTGAATGCAACATGGCTTGTTATTTTATTACTTTTTTTTCTAATGATCTCATTTTACCAGCAATTCAGAGTGTAATGTACGGCTCTGTTGTCCTCATTATTTACTAATTCTCCAATCTTTCGGTCACCCACAAATTTCCTAAGAATGATTTATCTTTGTATTTTAACTCATGGGTGAAAATATTGACTAACACCGAGTCTAATGTTGCTCCTTGGGGAGCCTTCTAGGATCACTTCCATTTGATAATGATGATTTACCACCAACTCACTCTTTTTTGAGATCATTCACTGAACAAGTTCCACATTCATCTGTGTTGTGCTCTGATGAATTTGTATTGTGCTATCTGTGATCTGAAATCAGATACTAAAAATATGCTCGGTGCAGTGTCAGTACATCTAAGCCTTCATTGGGACAGAAGAAAACACAGGTAGTTGATCAGATTGCAGAGAAATTCATTCCCCTCATCTGTCAGCTGAAAATCTTTCCATAGTATGTTAAGTATTTCTACAATATTTATTCAAACAAAAAATTAAATGCTATATTTTCATACCTGTGAAGATATTTCATATAATTCTCCATTTGCAAACTAAATCTAGAAATATTGAAATGTTGGACAAGAACTTAAAA
Organism: Chloroceryle amazona; assembly: GCA_027560015.1. Lineage (NCBI taxonomy): Eukaryota > Metazoa > Chordata > Aves > Coraciiformes > Cerylidae > Chloroceryle > Chloroceryle amazona. The sequence goes on from JANHFX010008989.1 coordinate 40,569, forward strand.
AAAAAAAAGAGAAAAGAAAAAGCCGAAGACACTTTTCTTTTTCATTGTGGTTCTAACAAATTTCTTGTGCAGCAGAAGAGGAAGAGCAGCTGCGTGGGTAGTCTCAGTCAATGCTTTGGAAATTTGTGCACTATACATTGCACGGCATTCCATTTTTTTCATTCTTTTCCAAATGGTGCACATGTTATAAGTAGACTCATTTTAGGATATGGGGTCCAGAGAAGAGTTTTTAAATACAAATGGGGCTAGAGTAATGTGGTTAATTTAGGCTTATTTGAAGAATGAAAATTCAATGTGACTTTCACCTATTATCTGCAAATACAGAAGCTTCACATCTTAATTGTTTTAATTGCTAGTCCCTTCCACTAAAGAATTTATTTGGAATATCACAATCATGCTTCAGGCATCTTAATAAAAAAAAGAAAAGATTTCAAAATGCCACAAAAATTACTGAAAGACTGGGCATTTAGAGTTGACTCTGTCACCACACCAGGGCCACCTTGGATTCTGCAACCAATGCAGAGTCACCATGGGTAAGAAACACAGATTTCCAATTTATGCTGATGAACTTTCTCTTAGGCAGCAGAAGCTGGTTACCAGCTGTATCATCTGCTGAGATCAAAGCAGTGAATGGTGGAGGCCCAAACAGAGGGAAGGCAAGATAAAACAGAATTGCACCATTTAGCTCCCATATTTTCTGTAGAAACAAAAAAAGCCAAAACAAGCTAGTGTAAGGAGGACACAAAGTTATCATTAGTGGACTACTTATTGTGGCCCTTTACAGAATTAATATATGAGACTTTAAAACATGTGGCTCACGGACTTTAAAGTATGTGCACTACAAAGGCATACCTATTTCCCCCTGAGAGCATATTCCCTTAGAGAGTATTTCCCCCCAAAATGAAAATATGTGAATTTGTTTTTATAAATTATCTCCCAACAACCAAAAAAAGTACAGTAGTTTCTCTATTGGGCTTTGTCAAAAAGGTGTCCTTATCAGGAACCTTAAAGATCTTGATAGACTGATTGAAAGACATCCTAGGAAATTGATGTCGTTATTCACTGATTTTTCCTCCAGCCCAAACCAGCAAGAAGACAGCACTGATATTCCCAAATGGACCAGACTCTCCTCTAATTTTCTTCCAGTTACTTAAGACTGCATATTTGTACTTCAGAACCAGTGCAAAGAAGGATAAACCCTTAAAAAAATTCATACAATTTAGTTTTTATCAGATTAAGGTATCTTAGCAACTAGAGTAGTATTTTATCTGTTTTCACTGGGATTTGGTTCTCTTTATGGCACCCTTGAAATGACCCTGATAGCTGGTGTTTCTATCTTTTATCAGCCCTGAGTCTTTTAAATCACCGGGTTATTGAGTTGTGAGACCCTGCCATCTTCACATGTGTACCTAAACTTGGTTACCCTTGCCACACAATTTGGGTCTTTAATAAAGTGCCAGAAAAGGTGCATCTAGGTCCTATCTGCTGTATTATGACATCAATCCCATAGGAGACTCATGAGCAAAATCTGATAATGTTAACTTTATTTTCAGCATGAATTTATGATAACTAAGTGCAATTTATAGACTACATGCTGACATGGCATCCTTTTTTTTTTACTTTTTCTTATCCCCCCCCCACCTCGAGATCTTCATCAAGATGAGTACAGCATTCTCCTTCCTTTCCTATTCACTGCTTGGGATCCTTCCATATAAATGACTCATCATCGAGGAGAGTGGCGCTTCTGCCCTTTGTGGTGTGCTCCTTCAGTGAAGTAGCTGTGGATCTAAACAAAAGGGAACATGTTTCTGAGCACTTTTTTTCTCTCAGGGCTCACTTGCTAAAATAGAAACCCAAGTCCACGTGGTGATCGTATTTGCTACCTCAGGGACTAATTTTCTTTTTACTTCCTTTCCTGTATTCCAAAGCTTCAATGTCATTATCTTCTTGCTCCCCATGCACTAACAAAAAGATTTTAATGTATTCATTATGCAAAATCTTGTCTTTTGTGACCTTTGCCAAGAGTGCCCCCAAAGGACTGACCAGGCTTAATAGGCTCACAAATAAACTACTATGTCAGCCAAGGGCACCAATGGCCAATTGAACCTGCACTGCTGCCCTCTCCCCAAGCCCACACTTCACACCTGAGATACCCCAAGGTGGGATTGCAGTGGTGTTGTCTGCCCTGCAAAACTGTTAATCCTTTCCAGCATCTCCCAGCTAGGCAAACAAGCCCCTTTGTGGAGGCTGGAACAATCACGCAGGCAATATTGCCTTTTGCTGTTTCTGAGATAGACTCTGCCTTTCTCTAAGTTCCTCTTTTTTTCCTCTCTCCTTGGCTACATTGTTTAATGCTTTCATTCTTCATATTTCATTTATACTGTGTCCTGTAAAAGCTTTGTCATGGGCAAGCCAGCTGGGTCATTGGAGGAAAGGCATTCTCTCAGCTCCTTGTGTTAGTCCGTTCTCCTTCTGCTCACAGTTATTGTCTAGGTTCTATGGGGAAAACATCCTCTCCCCCTTTCAGTCTTTGATGCTGTGGCAGATTACAGCAGTTCCTGCCTGCTAAACAGCCAAAGAAAGGAGTGAGAGGGATATAGCAGCCTCTTCATTTCATTTATAAAAGATGCAGATATACAATATCAGAGAATGACATAGCCAGTCAAAAAATCTGCATTTACTGGGGAAGAGTATAAACTTTAAAAACGTGAGATCATGCTCATAAAATATAGATATTACAAATGTTAATGCAAATTATTAGTAAATCTGACCCCTACGCCCCACTCTACCCCACGATGACACACATTTAAAATTTACTATGGAACACATTCAGGGGAATAGCTTTAGGGAATTCATTGCTCATCTTTCTCTTTCTTCCTCTGCCTCACACACTAGCAGTCTCTAGACAGCTTCTCTGAATTCTTCAGAAATGCTGCCACTCTGACCTCTGTACCATAGATCCATTGACTTACTTCGTTCGACTGTCTGGAGCGACAGCTAAGGTACTAGTACAACATGTTCTCACAACTTCCATGGCAGTGTACACATCTTCTTTCCCAGTCACCTCTCTATTATGATGCAGAATATCATGACACAGCTTGCTTAAATTAAATCTTTTTGAACTGCTCAGCTTTTAGCGCAAAGGGTCCAAAGAAAAAGCCTTAACAAAACGTAGGCCTTAGTTAGCAACAGAATTAATTTCACAACGCTTACGTAAGCTCTGTTTCTGAGGTCATGTCGAATAGAGAAGACTTGTGACATAAGGAAAGGTACCCAGTTGTCATCAGCTGCGATGAGACTTAAAGATTCCATATTGTTTTGCCTATGTTTTCATGGGTTTGTGTTAAATATTTTGTTGTTGTTGTTGCTGGTTGGTTGGTTGGTTTTGGTTTTGTGGTTTATTTGGGTTTTTTTCCCCCCAAGATTTCCAGTCTGTTCCAAAATTCCCTCTGTATTTATCTCAATTTAGAGATTACAAATAAATAAATAATAAAAGATAACACCCCAAAATGATGACACTGCTTTTTTTTCAGAAATTAGGTAGTAAACCGAAGGCCGTGTTTTCATAGCTGTTGAAAATTTAGACAGTACTGTGAGTGCTCATCACTGTGAAAAACTTATTTTTGAGTTTAAAATTCCCTTGGTAAGAACCTTATACAGCTCCTCCTAATGCCATAACATCGACACACCTCCTCCAGCATTTTAAGGAAAAAAACCCAAACAAAACAACCCCCTAAAGCTTTTCCTGATTTTCGCAGGACTTTTACCAGGCTCTACTTGCAAATTTAAAGAAATACATGTTTGTTAATCTGACAGGGTAAGGCAGTATCAGGATAACACATTTACCATATGTGGAGCTGGGCTGTAGCCATTTATTCTTTTAATGTGTACTTCAGATGCTCAGGCTTCACATGGTAGGTAGAAATTATCTGTCCAGAAGCTCAGAAAGAAAAAAAATAGTACTTTTCTTTGGCACTTCTGCCTCAGAATAGGAAAGGGCCTCCAAATGCCTTTGTGAAATGAAATGAAAGCAAGGAAACCAGAAAGGCTAGAATGTTCATCAAGATCTGGGGAGAGGGGGGGAAAAAAAAAAAAAAAAGAAAGGAAAACAAAAGGCACTTGTCAATAAATACAATAAACATCCACCCTGTATTACTGTGGTTACTAAGTGCTAACAATGAGCCTCTGGCAGGCAGTGGGGTGTGCAGACAAAAGGCCCTTGAGAAGTTGTACTGCTGCATCCTGTATAATAGTTGAAATCTGTGAGTGTTTTTCAAGGTTAGACACAAATAAAGCAAAATTCTTTATTAAGGTTTACTAAGGTTCCAAATTACTCATCTTCTCCTACATTTCAGTCCATTGTGGGACTCTGAGTACTGTAACTGACCTTTGATAAACAGTCATTTCACCACAGTGATGAGACTACATAAAAACTGGTCTGCACAATATAATGCAGATTAAATGAAGGCCATTCCAGGTTTTCGTAAAAATAAGCCTGAATGACACCAGAGAATTTGCTCATAACCTCGCCGATTGCCAGCGCACATATTCTTTGTGGGTGAAATTTCTTTCTGATGAGATAATTTAAACAATGAACAAATTATTCTCGATATACATGTAGAAGGCAATCCTGTAATATATCCTTCAAGTGAGAGTCGAGTTAATGCTTTGATACAGGTGTGAACGTGTTCATGTGCTTCACTGTATAATGAGGCTCAGCATCAATATTAAAAATACAGGGAAAAAAATATCCTGCAAATGTGAAGTTGTTACAGATTGTGTCACGAACTAGCTTCACCCTTTGGAGTGAAGGCAGTACACTGGTACTGTAAATCTTGCACTGTTATCTAAGGACAAAACCGAGTATCTGTTTTGATCAAGAAATCTTTCATCAATAGTTTGGCTCAGAGGTGATTAAAAATACAAACACAAATGTAAAATACGGATACTTCGTGGCATGAAAGATCAAGTCGTGTGATTGTGGCACGCTGAAGGTAGTCTGAAATATTGATGAGAGACTCTGCTGAATTAATTAGCTAGAAAGTTTTATAAGCAAAGCTGTGTTAACAGTGTGGTATTGTTTACTATTTATATGAAAAATTATCAATTTGCAAAGGCATTTTAGCACAGTAATAGGAAAAGAAAGGGGAATAAGATGAAAAGGTTACCACAAGAAGCAGCACTACAACTTCGTTTGGTTGCACTACCCAGTTTCTGTCATTATAGCTGCTCCAAATTTATCCTGTTTGCATTTTATGGGAAAAAAAACCCCAAAACATAAAGTGTGCTAGAGATGAAATGATCAGTATTATTGTAATATTATCAGTATATTTTATATATTGCAATTATAATATTGTAATATTAATTATAATATTGTAATTATAATATTGTAATATTATCAGTATATTTTAAACAAGAATGCAGAGTCCTTTGGCCAGAGCTCCAGCAGCTCAAGGCAGTCTTTTATCCAGTTTTGTTTCTCTTCTCTGCGTTCTCAATTTGCATGTCTGGATGCCCATTTGCAATAAAATCTCTAATTTATATCAGAAAAGGTAGTTGAGTCTTTGGAGGAGAAGCTGTAAACCTGAGCTTGAATAATATCAGACATTATTACTGAAATGGCAAAATCACAAAGTCCATGAAAATAACATCTGCATTTGAGGCTACAGATAATTGATTCACCTAAACAGAATGCAGTAGTCTATAAATAGCACTGCAAAAGGCCAAAGTACTGTTCTTGTAGGAAACAAATTTTGGATTCCACTTTTAATCTTCGAACTCTTGGATTGCATTTGATGAGGAGCAGAACCATTTTAAGAGCTAAATGGCTTTATATTCTGAATTTCTGAGCATTTACAGCACTTTATAGTTTCAGTGGAAGCTGGTGGTGCTCAGGACCACTAGAAAATCCTTCCATATACACCTATTATTTAGATTGATATTCATATATTATCTAGGTACATAGTCACCGGCATTTTTGACTGTTTATTTGATGTACTGGAAAAAAAATTATTAGAGAGGCAATATAAAAGTAAAATTATTCTGCCAAGGCACATGCTAACTAGAACTCTCTGATGTGGGCTAGAACAATTATGGGCAGTAGAATAGAACAGAACAGATGCAGCAGATTAGAGAAGATTTATTGGTAGCGTAGTGCCATCAGTTTTCGCTACTAATTCAATGTACGTAAGCCCGAAATACAAAGTGTCTATTGTTTAAACTTTTTATTTTCATTCATTTTTATTTATTTATTTATTTATTTATTTTATCTTCCTTGGGATAACAGAACAATTAAGTGACAGGAGAGAAAATATTAAGGAATATTGCCTTAGGAAAATTGAGGAACTAGTTTATGAACTACCAGTGCAACCAGTATGCTGTTAATTTCTGAAGCTGCTTCTTCTGATCAGAATAAACCCCAGAAAACATTCACAGCAATTTTAATTACTGAGGCACAGTGCTATTTCTTTAGTCAGTCAAATTTATGCAGTTTGTTAACAGATTCCTCGATTCTTGTCTCCCTTTTTTATTAAGCCCATTAAACCGGACTTCTTGTCAATAAATAAAACTATTGACATTAAAAAGTCACATCTCTGACCTTTCACGTTTCTCCTGTGCTGTATCTATATAAACTGTATACTTTACCTCAGGAAGACATTCTTTTATTTAAGAGAGCTTAAACTGTTCAAATTTGTAATGTACTGGGGATTTTGGAATATCTAGAGGGCTTAGTGGATAAAGAACTGACCTTTCATCTCTGAACCCAGTCCCCATCCAACCTAAGATAAGTGGAAGAGTTTTGTGTCAGCTGCCCACGTGATAAAACTAGCTTTACTTTGTCTCATTCAACACAATTTGGCATGACTGGCAGTTTTTTCCTCTCAAGACAGGCACACTGAATATGGAAAATGAATTGCTTCTGTCTCTAGAGAGGGTGGTCCTCCAGGTTAGGCTTTGAAGTTATAAAGGGGAAGTCCTGGAAAGCTTGTGTTATTGCTGGTTGCCGGCTCCACATCAAATGTATGGATAAGCAGTGGGTTACAGTTTTAAATGGGTGACAGAAGATGATTTACAAATACAAATATGTAACCGCTTCGGTGACTTTTCCTTAGCCGAATGGGAACTACACAACGTAGCCGAAAATAGATACAAACAATTCTAAGGTCTGCATTTGCTCCTTGAGGTATATATTTTAACATATATCATAAAAGAATATGTTTAGGTATTTTCCTCCAGAACCAAACCAAACCAAACGAAACGCAAAACCCAAAGAACAACCACCCAAACTTCTCCAGAGCCCCAAAGAACTACAGCTCCCTTATTTCCCTCTGCATAAGCCTGACTTCACAGCAAGCCCGTGGCGTGGTGGGAGGCTGGGGGGGAGCTGCTTCCAAGCAAGGGGCTTCAAGGGCCTGCCCTCCCCAAATCTGGGGAGCTACTCTCCTCTGAAGCTGAGCATTGCAGCCTCTGGGAGAAGCACTCATCCACCAGAGGACCTTTAGAGCCAGTAATTAAAGACAGGTCCCTTGCACGGCACAGTAGTGCTTAAAGCATGGTGCTGGGGCTTCATTTTCTGCTGGATCTGGTGCCCTTCTACCAGGGCTATTTTTTAAAAAGAAATTTTGATTTGTTATCATTCGAATTATGTACTGAGTCTTTGTGACAAACTTGAAAAAGAAACCAACAGCCTGAAATGTGAGTTCATTTCAGATACTGAAACTTGGAACCTGCAATCAGTTAACATGCACCCAGCAATTAACTGGATTTTTTCTGTCTAGTGAATGTATTAATTATCTGCAATATAACATAATGCTCCCTTTTCTCTCGCAGTCCTTGGAACTAAGTTTGTTTCATCTGATACTTTTTATGACTCTTTAGTAATACAAACCTTTTTTTTTTTAAATAGCAGTGAAAAACTGCTCTGCAAGTATTTCTGGAGACAAGGTAGTTTTATAAACAAGAAAACCCACCTCAGTGGCATTCATTTATTAATTCTATCTTTATGTATTTTATTTTTGCCTTAACTGCTATTTGAAACCATATCCCTCTTATTCTGTGTCTCACGGCTCTGATCTCGTGTTAAAAAATCAAGAGAAAAAATTTCTTTTAGAGATAATGACTTCTTTGGAATGTAAATACTACAAAATTTTCAAAAGGTAAAAATATTTCTTAGCTGAACTAGCAAAGAAGCAGGTTGGCTTAGTCCATTTTGCACCTTTGTGCTAGAGTATGCCTGGGTTTAAATTACAGCAGCTTCAGTTTTTGCTTTTCAATCCCTTAATCCTTAAGGAGCAGCAGTTTCAGTTCAAGACAACTTCACACGCAACATAAGAAAAGATTCTGTGAGCCTACCTCAAGCATGATGATCAGTTTTTCAGCTGTAATCTTTCACTTGAATCCCACAGCAAATAAAAAAACCCCAATAATAAATAATAATAAAAAAAATTGTTTGAAGAAAATCAGTGTCAAATAATTAAGCCATTTTCAATGAAGGGTTCTTTCCCACTACGCTTTAATACAAGAGCATAAAAAGCAATAAATGCTTTCACGTGAGCCACTTACAGATATTCCTACCTATGGTTTCCATCCCAGTTTTACTGGTGTCCCCACACATTAGAGAACCTTTGGGATACGGCTGAGCTCAGCCTGGGAGGTTTTACATCTGGTAGCCAACGC
>JANHFX010008989.1:57144-72796 GCA_027560015.1 Chloroceryle amazona
TGTTTTTACATCCAGACCACAGCATAGAATGCCAGGATTTCTGCTTCACAATTTTGGCATAATATTATTGAAGGGAAGAGGAGCTTTACTTTTGTGGGTGCAGGACACACAGTAAAATACTTCTGGAATTGAGGGATCTGTGATTGTTCAGCCTGGAGAAGAGAAGGCTCCAGGGAGACCCAACAGCCACCTTCCAGTACCTGAAGGGAGATGATAAAAAGACTGGAGAGGGCCTGGTTACAGAGGCCTGGAGTGAAAGGATGAGGGGCAGTGGTTTAAATTAGAAAGGAGGGGATTTATATGAGAAATAAGGAGGAAGCTCTTTACCATGAGAGTGGTGGAGCCCTGGAACAGGTTGCCCAGGGAGGTGGTTGAGCCCCCATCCCCGGAGACATTCAAGGTGGGGCTGACAGAGCTCTGAGCGCCCTGCTCTAGCTGAGGATGTCCCTGCTCTCAGCAGGGGGGTTGGACCAGATCACCTCTAGAGGTCCCTTCCAACCCAGACATTTCTCTATGTTGTTACCTTCCTGATAGTCTTAAGTGATTCATACCACCAAATAAAACATGAAACATGTTTTATTTGCTCAAAACTGCATAGCAAGTGGACAAAGCAGGAAGAGCTATATGGCCTTACTATTTAACCATATTTATTTATTTGTGTAGTGTTGGCAAGTTCCATTCAGCTGACACACTTAATTCATAGGCAAAGGGTTATTGTCATCTCTTGCAGAACCAAATGCACATATCTCTCTCTAGCAGTTTTCTTCAGCTGCTGATATGTCTACTATTTTTTTAGAGATTTTAATAGATTACTGTCCCCAGGTCTGGGATGGGAAGATAAAACATCGTTAAGCTTGTCTGACTTTTCTTAATAACCAAGTATAGGGAATACAGGTATAATTTCCAAGTTCCCTATTGTTTCCACAAGGTTTCTTCACAACCTGTCTAATAATTTCTTTTCATCACCATTGTTTACCGCTTTTAAATATTCCCTAGAAACTTTCTTGCAACTATCCATCCAGGCAGGATAAAATAAGTAAAATAAACTCAGGTATTTGTAAAAAATCATGCAGAAGTCTCTCTCATTCTCTTCAGCAACTGATGAGTATTGCTCATATGATCCTCTAGTGGTTCAAAGAGGTAGACACGCGTTGCTGTCAAAGTTACTGCCATTTACAAGAGCAGTTCATTTTGCATAGCACAATGCAAAGGAAGAAACAGCAGCGTTGGCACCAGAGCCCATGGACCAGGATATATTGTATATGATCTAGAGAGGGATGTCTTTAAGAAGACGTGATGAAGGGAGGTGGCATGAATGATTCAATTAATTTTCTGTGTGAGAGGGAGGGATGCCCTGTTGAAAGTTTCATTTTAGTCCAGGTAGCAAATACTACTCCTTAGTGATCTTCCAGCATGCTCAATTAGAAAGACTTTGTCAGCAACTTTACCCTGAAGAGTGCTTTTATACCATCTAGACCTTCCAGCTAGCTAGCTGCAAGGTTGCCAGTAGATATTTTTCCTCGTGCCTGTAAATAGGCCATTACAGGTACCTATCCAAAGCTAACTAATAAGAGTCAATCTAAACATCCAGCAGGTGTTACGTTTTTGAAAATCAATTTAGAGTGGTTGTTAGCACGTGTATTAAGCTGTACCAACAATGTAAAAATACATCAAACAGCAAGGGAAGTGGTTTTTTAAAGATCTCAACATCTTCAGGGTAAGGAGTTGAGCATGTTGGATGAGAAAGCTGATATACTCCCAAAATAGCTTTACAACAGTTTGGACAAAGGCTCCAAAAAAACCCCTCGTTGGCTTCAGAGTCAGGATCAAGCAACCACAGACAACATAATATATCAGATGTTGTAGCAGAAAGAAGTCAGGCTTTGCCAGCACAGCTTGTAAACTACAGAAGGTCAAAGCACAGTGATTCAAAACATTTGCATACACTGCTATGAAAACCAAATGTTTTCCCTTTAATTCAAATGAACATGAAAATTAAACTAACAATAAAAATGAAACAGAAAATTCGGGGGGATATGTTGACATGCAGCAGAAAATAGGGCTCCCCTGCAACATTTGTGAGTCAACGTTTGCAACTTGTAGTGATGTGACAGCCTGTAGTTAGACCAAGGAGTATTGTGCAAGCTTCTTTCATGAATATAATGTTGCTCACCAAATATGTCACAGGATACAAAAGGCCTGAACCAATCTAAATAGTTCACATACAATACTTAGGATGACTGGTTTATTCTTTTTTTTAATTTGAAAGTAGAGTTTAATGTTAGTAAAACTTTCACAGAATCAGCCATTCTAGAGAAATAGCAGCTAAAAATTTCTAATTTTTTTATCTTTTGGTTTAGCTTAAGAAGGTATAATGTAAGGTATTTTGTTTTTTTGTAGCTTGCCTTCAAAAAATATCTGATATCAAGAGAAAACCTGAAATAAAACCACCTTGGAACTACAGGATAAAGTACAGCCATGATAAGTAGAAAGTGTGTTATACCACCTAACTAAAAGTGTGAAAGCAGAAAGTAAAATGGACATAGCATTTTTATCTTCAGGAAGGGACTAAATTAAATGAAGAATTGGAACAACTAAGGAATATCTGCTACAGGATAAAGATTTTTTCCAAAAATTCCAAGTTGTTTTTACTGAAGTCCGTGTGGCAGTGTGGCCTTTGTATTGATTTCAATAGAAGAACAAAATATCCAACAGTTAGCACATTAATAAATGCTATAAGAAATCATAACTCTTAGCCAAAGCTACCAGAAAAATAAATGAATTCTGTAAGTTAAGCTCTGGACATTGTTTAAACAATTATAAATTTAAATAAACATGGTTATTTTGTTTAGAGAATGTTTGTTTCTACTCACTGCAGATAACATACAACCAGCAAAGTTCTGAAGAAAAAGGTGGGATTGAACAGAAAAATTAAAAGAACATGGAAAAAAACTGTCAGGAGCAGTGAAACTGGGGAAGTAAGATCCTGGGACACTTGGTTCCTGGTGCCCACTGTAGGCTGATTGGTATTGACCACAGTCCCAATTCTGTCATCTTTAAATCCCACCTTTCAATCAAGGAGTGCTCCAATTGTTTTCCAGATCTTTCTTTTGCAAATTTTGAATTTCAGTGGAACAACGAGTTAATATTTTTGATGGAGTTTGGTATAAAAAAAATGCTATTCTTCTATTTCTTGGCAATATAAGGGGAAATCACAACATCTTTCAGCTCCGTTTCAAATTTCGTCTAGAACTGGAAGTATCTACACACAGCTTAAGCAAAAAATTCAAGAATGCACCTCACTTTTCAAGAATCCCTGTTCTCCACTGCTGTATTTTTGTCACAACTCATTCAGAATGGCTTTCTTACGAGCTGAAGCTCGAGGAAAGTCAGAATTAGGTCACGGACATACAGATTCACATGTGTATCTATACAAAAGTCTGTGTACTTATGAAAAGTTTGGGAAAAATCCAATCTCAGGTGTCAGTGAGTCAATTAACCTTCAAATCCTGTATTTCTTAGGCATTCAGGTGGTAGTATGTAGGGCTGCTTACATATTGCATTAGTAACAAAGATATACAATTTTTACCTGGTAGTCTATACGTTCTGCCTCAAAATTAACAAGTGGAAATAATAATAGAATTTAAACTATCCCATGTGGCATATATTTTAGATTAAAAAGTGCTCATTTGATGTGTTTTATTTAATTTACTGTAACAACAAACAGGGCTCCTAGGGAAAGACAGAATTTTGCACACAGCACTCTGGAAACTTGAATGTTTCTAACGTGCTGGGTATGATTTCTGAAATGAAGAGAATTTTCTGAGTGTCATTACTGTGTCTGCCTTCTCAGCAATCATAGAAGCTCACATCTATCATTTCCTTTGTTCTGTGAGAGACAGATTTCATTCAAGGAGGGAAAAAAAAATACAAAAAAGGAATGAATGAAAAAGGATGGGAAATATTTACTGTGATGCAATGGAAAAAAAAAAATTAAAGATGCAGTCAAAATACTCCCTGCACTTTCTGTTTTAGTGATTTAAATACATGTTGGTAGTTACAGTATATATATGTATGACTTATGCTCAAGATATTTATATTTCATATATTTATTATGTTAAAATCATTGCATAACATAATGTATTCTATGTTGTTATTATCTCTAATTTCAAAATCTATGTACATTTAAATTAATAGCTGGATGAAGAATTTGAGACGATAGCAAAATCCTCTTCTGTGTTTTCGTTTGCACTCATTCATTTCTAAAATGATTTAAATTTGTCTTAAGTGGAACATACAGTGGTTGTTTTGCAGATCCTTTTTGTGAAACTTTTAGTACTGATTTTTTAAAATCAGATTTTCTTTGGAAATAGCCAAATATCCTTAATATGCCATACCCATATCATATTGAGTGTATACAAAAGGGATCTAAATTATTCAGAAGAGACAATTAGAAAATGATGCTTAAATATCATATCCTAATGGAAAATTTGGTAGTGAACTGACAGCAGGGGGTAAAAAAACCTCACTGCATTTTTATTCTTTTCATGCACTTGGGGCAGTCAGCTGCCCTGTTTGCTTGCATTTGTTGCCCAGCAATGCCATTCTCTGCACACCAGTGGGTACCTCACACGCCCATGGTTTTTCTCAGCCCCACATTAGTGTTACAGCAGATAAGGTAATATACTGGTATATGAATTTGAGACCAAAAAAAAAGGGTTATTTTCCTGGAGCATTTTCAATGAGATCGAATAGCACCCTGGGAACCCTCGGCCCATTTCTGCACTTGCTAGGTGACTGTAAACCCTCCTTCTTCCCACATATGATTTGCTTATTCAACTAGGTCATGCACAGCAATAATCAGAGCCTTCCCTTGGCACTGGTTGCACTGAGGGTGCTGTCAGCCCTGGGATTTCAGGTCTGCTGACCCTTATCTTCTCATCATGTCACTTCTCATCTCTTAATGGAGACTGTTTTAGTCTTTCTAAATACCTGCAGCATGAAAGGATCTGACAAAGGAAAGTACTGTGCTGAGTATGACTCTATGAAGTTGTTTCTACCAAATCATGTTAAAATAACTTGGAAATAGTCTCAAAAATGCAGTGAGTGACTTCATTTTACAACTTGCTATCTGCCTCTATAAAGAAGGTAATTTCCCAATTATTTGTTCAAAAGTATACACAATAATATTAATAATGTAAAGTTGTGATCTTATTAATGCAACTCATCTCTCTATCTATGCATTACCAAGTTTTAAGAGGTATTCTATAAAATAAGAGCAGATCCATCTTGATTTTTTTCCAAAAATCATTCTCTATTTTAGGAAGCAATCCTCCTCTGTTCCTTAAGTGTCAGTGCCAGCTGCTGAATATGTTTTTTTCTTTTTCTTTTTTAATACTAAGTATCTCCAGCTCACTCTTAAAAAATATAGTTCTCCTTGTCCCACAAGTACATGCTTCATGGATAGAATAACCACTGACATTCCCTGTCACAGTTCACCATAAATAATTCCTAAAATTATTCTTCTTCGGACTTCTTCAGGTTAAATCTCTGTGACACAGGTGAGAAACCACAGCTACTTGGTATATGTTGACTACCTCACTTTTTTGCAAATAAAGTACAGGAAGGAAGGTGGCTCCCCCTCAGTTAAAAGCATATTTTCTAAAAAGTCATTAATTAAGAATCTTTTCTAACACATTTCTCCCCTGTTTTCAGTTCCTTGCGATCATCTCTATGAAAAAAACCCCTGATGTCAGCCCTGATATCAAGTTGCCCAGTTCTGAGTTGTGATAAACCTGTATGCTGCTGTCTGAATTGATGCAGTTCAGTCCTCTGAATATGTCAAGAGATGCACTGAGTCTACAATGAGATCATCTACCTGAAATTATCTCTCTTGGGATTCAATAGCTACAAAAAGCAGGTGAAAATCTTCAAGAGTACTTGCTTCAGGAAAAGCAAGTATGGTGAGCAGGACAGAAAAAAATAAGCCATAGCTTTTCACTGTGATGTATAGATCCATTACAACCTACAGGAACAATCACTGGTAGCAGCAAAAATCCAGGAAGATTTAAGTAACTGGGCTGCACAAGCAAGCAAAGGAGTTGTCTAGCAAGCGAGTTCTTTTCTTTCTGCTTTTGTTATTTATCCTTTTCAGCACCTCCTTCTCTGCCTTTGCTGCTAAGCCAGAACCTGGCCCCTACTTCTTTACAAGTCACCTGTCATTTGTACAGTGTTGCGATGGGCCAGATAACCTGCAATGCTGCTAAACACTGATCCTTTATCACGTGCATGTAGTTTTAACAGTGTTACCCACTGTGTACTATTGTCTTGTTCAGCTCAAAAGGTGAAATGAGCCTGCTTCTTGGAACAATGCAAACTAGCAAGGCTAGATTATTTGACAATGGGTATTTTATTAACTTCTATATCGCTCTCACCCTGAAAGCTCATCCCTCCGTCTGGGGTCACTTCACCATTTGCATTGCATGAGGTCCCATTTTGAATTCAGTTTCAGAGCTGTGCCACTTACAGACAGTTATTCAATCCATTAAGTGCCTGCTGCTTCTTATAACTTTCATTGCACTAAGAGAGCATTTAGAAGAACATGAATCCTGTGTGTTTTCTGATCCCTGTAAGACAGTACTAGATGTTTACAGTGCTCTTTTAGGGTGCATTAGGCATTATGTTTTATATACTAATTGGTTTCTACCCCCCCTGTTTGTTCTCAGGACCCCTTTGTGATCTGGGTGTGGTGCAAAGAAGATTCCATCTTTTTGAACTGTGTTCCCCAACCCTCAGATTTCTTCTTCTCAGCCATCAGGCAATGCAAGTGTTCTGGCAGGGTACTTTAAATATATTACTGCTTCCAGGCTTTTTGCTGATTGGAAGGAGTTGTACAGTAAAAAGGTGCAGAGATCTTTGTGTGATAAATGGGGAGATATAGACCGGGATGCTTCACAAGGCAGAAAAAAATACTGTCATGTGCAAACAAGATGGAATTGAAACGAGGGGAGGGAGATAGAAGCTGTTGAAATGAGTGGCAGCCACCTACAAACCTCTTCAGACTGAAAAGCCTCGAAGAAGAGGGG
This sequence comes from Chloroceryle amazona, assembly GCA_027560015.1. Taxonomy (NCBI): domain Eukaryota; kingdom Metazoa; phylum Chordata; class Aves; order Coraciiformes; family Cerylidae; genus Chloroceryle; species Chloroceryle amazona. Next base: position 64,230 of record JANHFX010008989.1, read on the forward strand.
GACTAACAGGAGAAGGAGCAAACACAATTAGCTACCCCTGCTCCCGCTGTACGTGACTCTGCCACAGATGCCCTCCTCCTAAGCCTGGGGAGGAGACCGGGTCATCTCGCTGTCCCCTCTGCCCTTGCACAGTAGATGTGGGCTGGGAAGAGGCAGGAGCAGCCTCAAAGGCTAGAGCTGCCAATGCACTTCACACCCTTCTCCCCATCAGGAGCCACCGAGCCTGCCGGAGGCACCGAGCCTCGTGGAGCTCCTGCTGAGCACCAGGGCTCTGCACCTCAACGTAAGCTTGTCACTAGGAGATGCCACTCTGCCCCGAGAAGAGAAGGAGGCCGCTTGCCCACATTATTATGCATCCTCCTCAAGACTCCAGGGGAGGCCCTACGTTCCATTGTAGTGCTGCTGGATGAAAACTGAAAATATCTGTAAATGATTAAAATGGTGGGAGAGAAACAATCATAAATATTCATCATCTATCACTACCAATTTATTTTCCTAATGCTGTTGTTACTCACAGGACCAGATCTGGCTTGTTTGGGCTTCAGGAGCACATGTAGAGCACACTAGAATTTAGCAATAATTACATTTGCATAGATTTAAAACATCTCGCAGGTAAATTAAAGGGAATTATAGGTCTGACCTTTGTGGAATCCTGTCAGATTTTTGACATCGTCTCCCGAACGTAATAAACAAATGCAGGTTTTGTACTTTTCAAACACACCTCTGCAAGCAGCACTAAGTGAACGTTATGCTTCAAGAATTAATGTAGCACCTTTACCCATTCCTGAAATTCCAAGCACTGCCTAATTATTATTATAATGCTATTGCAGCAGGATGGGTCTTTATTTTTCTTTGCAAATGAAAGGAGCTGCATTTTTCACCCTTGTATATCCAGCAAGATTTCAGCTTAAATTATTTTACTGGAACACACGGAGCTCTATTTAAGAGTGAGATGAATAGAGATATATTTGATGTACATGAAATTAAGAGGAAAAACAGTATAACATGCCAGCAGGCCCTGAACAAACCTATGGTTCATCTGATATTACAGCTTTCTCTAAAAATATCCTTTAGTTTGAAGTCAAATCCTCTTTTCAGGTCTCTTTTGATGCAATATTTCACAGAGAAAAGAGTTCATCGTACAATCTATATGGCAGTAAGTAGGAAACTGCTGCAGTTTTTTTTATACGACAAGGCAAACACTGCACTGTTATTTACTAAACTAGATGAGTTTTCTAAAGCATATGGATATATTTATTTATTTTTAATAGTTATGTGGCTCAGATCCCGCAGGTAAACCTGTTTTACTGATAGGGCCTCTACTTATCCAGTGTTTCTGTCATCAGCCTGACCTTGCAGCTTTCTACAGTGCCATTATACCCTGGGTGCTGGCTTATTTTCATACAGCAGCCCCCAACTACTTGATCCCACTTCATCTACTTCATGGACACAGACATTTGTTGGGCTTATTAGCTCAGCAGGAGCCTTATCATATTTTGTATCTGAGGCTGTTGGAGATGTCAAGAGATGGAAATGCTGTGTAGCTTTTTATCCTCCCTTCTTGCACTTTCTCTGAGAGCCCAACAGTGCATTTGGATTCAATGCTCTCCTGCCACTAGCTGCTGAGATCTCTTTAAATATGTCTAGCTTTGCCATCTGTACCAATAACACTGCAAAGGCTTAGCCATGATTAGGCTGTCAAGATTTATTAAGTTAAAAAGTATCAAAGTTTCTTGCTGCAACCCCAGACCTTTTAAGAGTCCACCTTCTTTAGAAACCCTTCCCCCTCCTGACTAACACTACAGTCAATGTGCTTCGCTTGACCTTGACCAACATATGCACCCGGGGAACACTAATGAATTTGGGCCAATTCATCTTGAAACTCCAAATTTAATCAAGCTGACATGCCAGGGAAAGCAGACTGTAATTAACTTCTAGCATTTTAGGTAATCTGTAAACTTCATAAATTTAGCTCAATCTGGTTTTGTGGTATTAAGCATTATCTTGTGGATTGGTTTAACAAACTACAATTATTAAAATAATACCGTAACAACAATTATATACTAAGCATTTTCCCATCGCAGGAAATTCCTCTTTATTCAGGAGAATAGGATGCCACTAAACAACGTATGCATAGCAGCCTGCTGAGTACAACCAAGCCAATCCAGTTTTATCATTTCTTTTTGAAAATGAGTCCTGCACTCATTTCATGATGCACGTGTTATAAAAAGGTACAATCGGTCCAAAAAAAAAAAAAAAAAAAAAAAAGCCCCTAGTCAGTGTTCTTTCCATTGGTTTAATTTTGATGAAGAAGAGATAGGAATATTAAAACTAGCCCGTAGGGCTCCTATTTTGTTCTGCTTCATTTTATTATTATTTGTATAATGGTAGCACTCAGAGGTTCCAGTCAGGATCCAGGTCCCACTGTGTAAAGTGTTGTATGAATGCAAAATTCTAACCCTGAGGGAAGAAAAAAGAAGTATAGTAAAATCTTGATTAAAATAAGGAAAAAAAAAAAATAGGAAAGGAAGAGCAGGGAAGGGATGGGATGGGAAGGGAAGGGGAAAGGAGAAAGGGGAATGGAAAAGGAAAGGAGAAAAGGGAAAAAATGAAAAAAAAAAGGGAAAAGGAAGAGAGGAAAGGGGAAATGGAAAAGAGAAGAAGAGAAAAGAGAAAAGAGAAAGAAAAGAGAAAAGAGAAAAAAGAAGAGAAAAAGAGAAAAGAGAAAAGAAAAAGAGAAAAGAGAAAAGAGAAAAGAGAAAAGAGAAAAGAGAAAAGAAATAGAAAAGAGAGAAGAGAAGAGAAGAGAAGAGAAGAGAAGGAAAAAAAGAAAAAGAAAGGAAGAAAAAAAGAAAAGAAAGTTCACTTCTTGAATATGGGTTTTGTAAGACCCCACATGTTGGAGTTCTCCACTGTTGTTTTGTAACTCAAAAATGAGTGAAGTCTTTCAAAGCAGACAGCAGTATGGAGTCACAATGAACTTGATATTTGATATTTATACTCTTCCTTTCAAAGAGAAGGATGAACACTATTTCACTGATAACTAATACAAATCCTTCAATTTTTCAGTGTGTGCACATAAAAATCAACACATTTACAAATAAACATACAGTGAGTGACAAAAGGATGCATGTGCCTTAATCTTTCCATAATGATCCTGGTGTCTGTGGCTAAAAAGGAAGAACAAGGTCTGAGCTCGAGCATAAAATGCAAACACACGGACGCACACTCACAGTCTGTATTTACAAACCAAAGAGTAATATATAGCAATATATTTATTCCATGGGATGAGGTTTTTGATTCTGTTCAAAGTAACTTCTGCCATCATCGAAACTTTTACTGTCCTGTGGTCAGTACAGTCTCTGGTTGCTAAATAAAAGAAATTTCAGCCTTCCTTTCTTCATCAGGCTGGAAAAGCTAGGCATGAATTGCTTCCTCTCTTTTATGGTATATGACTGAATATGTGCATGAGTCTTCGTCACAAAAACAAAATGCGTAGTTTTGCATTTTGTGCAAGGTCAGAAAGCTGAAAAATAAATCTTACCTGTCCTCAGTCTATTAAAAAAAAAAAATAAAATCTGTGCAGGCCTCCTCCTTAATGTATGGAGTACCCAGGACTTTATTTTGATAAATGCACAAACACTATTCAAATGCTCAATAAAAAAAAAAACCACAGTGGAGTATACACAGACATGGCTAATAATGCACTGTATACTTTAAGAGATTAAAAAAATGTCTTCACATATGCTATAATGATTTATTAAGCAAATTCCTGACCCTAATAGCTAGTAAAAGCTAGCAAAGTGCAACTGGCTACTTTCATGACCAGAAACATAAATGTTAGTTCACAGAAAGTAATCTCCCCACCGCCATAATATGCAATAGATCTTTCAAGACACTAAACACTTGACTAGAGTGATCTCACCTGCTGTCAAATACTTTCTAAAATCCTTTTCTTGACTGGTCAATTCTATTATGGTGCAAAGATATGATTTCTATCAACACATTGGAGCCCTCATCATCAGGCTACATGCAGGGGTAGACAATGCAGACTGCTTGGGCGGTGACGGGTGGTTTCCAGTGTTGGGTTAAGGAATACCCAACGTGGTGTAGAACCATTGTTAAGTAGATCTCTGTGAGTTGTGAGATAACTGGTCATTTATATGGACCCCTGCAAGGATTTATCTTATCCCTCTTTTTCAGAGACACCAGATCTGTGGAGATAACTGGACACAATTTTGCTGAACTTTCACCAGCTCCACCACCTCCATCTTTGCATCTACAAACAATGCTATCACCCGTAAAGGGAAACATAAAAGAAATTAAAAATAAAATAAAATAAAAGAGTCTTAATTGATGCAAGGACCTGAGTAGCTAAAAGGCCACCAGTAGCTGAACAAGACAGATTTTTTTAAAGTAATCTCCTAAAAGTAAAAGTAAGTTAATGCAAAACACTGGAAGGAGCAATCAGTAATGTTACACTGTACCTTCAACAGAGGCTATACCCCCACTAGCTGATAATGGAGAACAATCTTGAGGTTGTATTAAATTCACTGATAGTCCTGACTACAGAGATAATTGTGGTAAGAAATGGTTGCACTTCCACTTTCCCAGGAGACTGTGCCTATTCCTGTCAAAGGAAGATCTGGAAACTGTGATTCATGCTTTTATCATCTCTGTGTTCTGTGTTCTGAGCTAAGGGCTCCAGAGAAGTTTCGTCTTGTGCAATACTCAGCAGCCCACCTTTTAAGCAGGAAAACCTGCCAAGAGATCATAATGGAAATCTGCACACTCTAATGGATTTCTGCATTCATTATCCAGATACAAATCAACTTCCTGGTCCTTATATTTAAAACCTTAACATTTTAGGTACTGGCTTCCATCCAAGATCCACCATGCACCTGTGCTTATTGAAAATGCTAAAGTGTATGGAACCCATGTTCCAATGCTCACAAGTGTTTCCTGTATTAGGGTCTTGACTCTAGAAGGCAAATTTAACATATTTCAAGATGTAATGCAAATCACTTCTTCACACAAACAAACCTTCCCATAGCAGTGCAGCTTCAGGAAGACTTACGAGGACCGAAGGAATACATAAGGAGACGTAAAGTGGGAAGGAAAAAAAATGAGGAAAAACATATATATTTCTAAAACATGTTAAGAATAGATAGTGGCAGTCTTTTTGCAGACATCCATAAGTTACTTTTGAGTGTGAGACTTATGGACATATTAAATGGATTAAAGGAATTAGTGACACTTGAAAAATTTCTGCCCAAGAAGCTTACAAACCGAGGGTCCTCGTATGATATGTTGAGCAGGAGCAAAAGGAAAGAGAAAGATGAGTTGGGATGGAGATAAAACTTATGCAACTGCAAGGAAAAGAGGGCATCACTTCATTGTGTACCAATGCACCCACACTCTCGACTCCTTTTTTGGCTGATTTTCCAATTTTTTTTCTTTAAACAAGGAAAGAAGTGGAAGAAAAATGATGAAAAGAGGGCAGAATATCAGCTAACAGGAGTTATAAACCTGGGTTTAGTATTTTTACATGTATTTTGTAGCAGCATTGTCACATATATTTTGAGCATAGCTAGGAACTGCCTGACCACGGGATCCATATTTTACCTGGTTCTAAGAATGTGCTGGGCATATCCGCTGCTGCAGTTGAAGCTTATGTTGGTAATGTTTAGAGGAAAATGCACCTCAGAATAAACACACACTCCCAGGTCTAAAAGGCAGCATAAATAATTACTATAAATCAAAGTTATTTTATTGTATTTTTCAAGTTAGTGTATTTTCCAGGCACGTGGAAGCAAAGTTCTAAAGTTTAGAAAAGAGGGAAGATGTATCAAGATGCAAAACTGCCCATTTTTCATAGGGCCATTGTTAATTGCATTATAAAAGGATGGTAGGCCTATTGGCTGGCTGTTTTTCAGCCCATCTGCCTAGTTTTATTGTAGGTCATCCCAGCTCTGTCGGAGATACTAAGCATGGGCACATTCATCAGTGCATAAGCAGCAGTGGCTAGTCTGAAGCAGTTGTTAAAAATATGCTGCAATGGAATCTACACAAACTAGCAGATGCTTCCTGTCCCATCAGAGGATGTGGCATTCTGCACCCTACTCTACATCTGAGTTTCACAAACACAGAGGCTTAGGGATCAGGCTCCAGTGGAGTCATAAAACATTTGCTAGTCTGTCATTACCACCAACCTGGTTGTTAGTGGGGTGGGGTGCTCCATCAACTTTCTGGCAATAGCCCCAAGACTGCTGACAGACTTATGTGAAGCAGAACGCATATGCACTTCTATCTCTGCCCAGCATGGTGTTTTTTTTTTTTTCCCTGCAACTGGACAAGCACAAAATGCAGCAAGTACAGTCACATGAAGTGTCTCCAATATTGTGAAGTTGAGAATAGGTGAAACGGATGAACATTTTTGGGAAGTCATCCAAATACTATTACAATTTATCCGTGTAGTGCTCAGAGTAGTCTAGGCTATTAAGGCAGGGAAGAAGCTAGAATAGTTCTCTAAGACCTTACAACAGAAGCAGCATATAAACACAGAGCTGTTTTGGCACATGCTGAGCTCATACATACAACTTTGATAGATACTTTATAACAGCCTAAGTTAGATTCCTAGAGCACCCTAAATTTACTCTGAGGAGGTGACAGAAGATTGGTGTCAGATCTTGTTTGATGCAGGGGATGAGACAAAGCCGAACTGTTAAGAGGAGTAGAAGTTCAGAGGAACAAATCTAAGAATATATTTTTTTGTTGAGGTTTTTTAAAGAGTTGAAAGGAGGAGTAGTGAGCGGTAATTTCCATTAATTAGGTGTAAACCAGCAGGACTGATGCCCCTGTATGTTTTGAGGATTTTTCTTGCTTTTGATTACTGTTTAAGGATCACTGCTCCCACAGTATCATACTAACTCCACTGAGTTTGGGATTAGCTAGAGTGATAGCTGGGGAGATAGCCTGAGGCTTGTGTATAAAGGAGTGCCTTTCAGGTCCTGATTTAGGCTCTGCCACCATTTGACTGGGATTGTCCAGATGGAGAAGATAGACAATTGTAAGCACTAATGTGATTTTTTTTATATTCTGGCTACACTGTACAGGGACAGCCTTTAGTGGAAAGTGGAGTGAATAGCACCAAACAATACATTCGAAGAATATCCATAGGAAAAGGTACTTGTTCAGACAGGAGTGAAGGATGCAGTACTTTCCTTAAAGAACTTATTATCTAAACAGTGTATAAAGCAAGAGACCAGTCCTGTGAGGTGCTCCAGTTAGTGCTCTGTTAATTCACACCCTTCCTTACTACATACAAACTTCTTGTACAGACAAGCAAAACTTAAGCCTTGAAAAACTGCAAATGGTTAAAGTGATCTTACAGAGCCTTTCTAATGGGTCATCATGCAGATAGTGTTGTCTGTAGCCAAACTGTTTAGCTCTGGAGAGTTTCCTATTACATCACTGCTGCTTACAGGTGGAGCAGTAGCTCCTGCAGACACGGCTGATAAACTCCTACTGAATGTGCTAGTGGTTCTGCCACTACAAATGGCAGAGAGGAGACTGGGAGACAGGAGTCATGGAAATATATTTTGCTCATGGCATTTCCTCACTGAGAGTCCTTCCAGGTGTTGGGCAATTCCTCAACTGAAGGGTGCTGCCCTTCTCAGCACACCAGATAGACTTCTCGGCTCCTACCACCAGGCATTTTGGGTTGATATTTTCCGAGGGGGCAGCATCAGTCAGAAATGGTCAGGTATGGTAGAGAGACCCCAGAGGGAGTGCTTTCCTTGCCTCTTCTAGAGCTGCTGGGCCTCAGAAGATGACACACACTACAAAGTCATTTAGAGGCTTAGAAAAAATCATAGTCATAGAACGTATTGGGTTGGAAGGGACCTCTAAAAGTCATCTAGTTCAATAAGCAGGGACATCTCTAATGAGGTCAGGCTGCTCAGAGCCTCGTCAAACTTGGCCTTGAATGTCACAAGGGATGGGACCTCTACCACCTCTATGTGCAACCTATTCCAGTGATCTATCACCCTCATATTAAGGAACTTTTTCCTAATGTCTAACCTAAATCTACCCTTTTCCAGATTAAAGCCATTACCCCTTGTCCTGTCACTATAGACCATTGTGAATAGACCCTCTCCTGCTTTCTTATAGGCCCCTTTCAGGTACTGGAAGGTGGCTATCAGGTCTCCCCAGAGCCTTCTCTACTCCAGGCTGAACAACACCAGCTCTCTCAGACTGTCTTCATAGGAGAGGTGCTCCAGCCCTCAAATCATTTTTGAGCCTCTCCTCTGGACACGCTCCAACAGGTCCACATCCTTCTTTTGTTGGGGGCTCCAAGGCTGGACACAGTACTCCAGGTGAGGTCTCACCAGGGCAGAGTAGAGGGGCAGGATGACCTCTTTGATCTGCTGGCCACACTTCTTTTGATGCAGCCCAGGATTCGATTGGCCTGCTGGGCTGCCATTGTGTGTTGGTGGCTCATGTCCAGCTTTTCATTTACTAGTACTCCCAAGTCTTTTTCCAAAGGGCTGCACTCTAGCATGTCC
>JANHFX010008989.1:72896-82975 GCA_027560015.1 Chloroceryle amazona
GATGTCCACAGCTCTTCCCTTGTCCACTGATGCAGTTACTTCATTGCAGAAAGCCAGCAGGTTGGTCAGGCAGGAGTTGCCCCCGGTAAAGCCGTGCTGACTCTCTTGAATCATCTGCCTGTCCTCCATGTGCCTTAACATAACTTCGAGGAGGATCAGTTCCATGATCTTCTCAGACACAGAGGTGAGGCTGCCAGGTCAGTAGTTCCCAGGGTCCCGCACCATAAAATATTACCAGCTCAGAATTTACTAGGTGTATCCAGCACAAGAGGTTCAAAATTCATATTTCATAATTCACCAAGCGCAAACACTTTCTGGGATGGAACAGTTCTGTTCAGTCTATATGAATTTCTGAGTGGGTTTGTGGTCTGTCACTAATCGGTCTCTAAATTAATAAGCTGATGCGTATTGCAACACTCTCTAGGGCAAGATTCTTTTAACTTTAGAGTCTAGTGGTCTGCCTTATGTCCTGCTGTGGGTTCTTAGCAAAAGGCTGAATTTCCAGACTGCTTTTCTTTCTGTGGTAGTTTACAATAAGTCAGCTTCTCATTCCATGTCATCAGGTAATATTAAATGTGGAAAAAATAATAATCACTATCTTCTAGCACTGAACAAGAAGATTAATCTCTTCTTTTAATGGAATCCTGGAAAGATGAGAGAATGGATTTTTTTTTTTTGCTTTACAGAGTTTTTTTCAATGAGGGTGAAGACACCATCATTTTGTTATGTGCAGACTGTGGTCAAAGTCTGTAAACTCCCGAGTTTCTCAGAGTTAGGAGTCTTGGGTTTCCACACGTGCGTACAGAGCTGTGTATGCACTCACCACTTTCAGTATGGCCAACTAACAATCTAGATTTTTTAGGCACGAGGGGTAGGAGCTGTATCCTATACAAAGGTGTTAGCCCCAGGCTAGTTTTTTTATACTATTTTCATCTCTTTCTGCCCACCCAGGAAATTTCTATGAGCCTGTGGTCAAGAAACGCCTGATCTCTCTATGATAGCAAGCAACAAAGAACTAGGAATTATATTGCTAGCTCACTGTATAAACGATGTACTTCCTAAAGAGCATTGTGATCCCTGTCTGCAAACAGGTAAGTTTCCCACCCCTCACATCCCCACGTGCACCGAGCTGATCTGTGAAATGGTGTGAGGTGGTACCCATTTGTCTTATCTGTACTGGAAGACTTATGTATTGTGGATTTAACTGGGCCTATGAAGAGAACAGCATGTGACTAGATATAGTCACAAAAGTCTATCAGGCTGTAAGGTATTTAAAAATGGTCAAAAAGATAAAAAATCAATTTGAGGGAGGAGGATTGTGGACAGAAATAATGGACTAAGCACTGCAATACACCCATGTTCTCTGAATTTAACTGTTCAGTCGCCACACCTCTAGAAGGAAAGCACACCTTAAATGAGTCCTGCAGCTGGCATAAACCAGGAAGCATCTCTGAAATTAGTGGTTTCAAATGTATGCAACAGCTAAGCACCATGTTGCAGAGTTTTTGTCATTTCTTGAAGGCCAAATGAATATGATCACTGCATATTATACAAGGATTATTTAGGAGGCAAAAGCTAACTCTCCTGCTAAACTGGAACCGTTTACAGAGGAAATGCATTCATACATAGCAGCAAAGTGCCTGCAGTTCTGATTAAATGAAGAGAAAGGCACAAAATAATGGAAATTAATATTTCTATAAAGCATAAAAGTAAGCTCAAAATCTTTAACGGTTTCTGCAGGCATTATACAAAACTGAACAACTCTGTATAGGAGAGAGAGAAAAAGAGAGACAAAGATGGAGAGACAGACAGAGAGAGAAAGATGGAGGCAGAGGGTTAGAAAAGGAGAAGAATGTTTATGATGCATACCTCAAAAAAAAATATTTTGAATAGGAGTGACAAGAAAGACCAGAATTCAAATTAAACTGCCACACAGTCTCTATAGGTCATCTACTCATTATTTACCAAAAAACCCAGTGCATGTTATCTTTTGCATTATCTCCATAGGCTGGGTAATATACTCTACTTAGTTAAACACACAATGATGAAATGTTCATATAGGCTCCTCTCATTTCCCAGTCTCTTATTTTTACTCCGAGCAGCTAGGTGTGCCAGAATCCTTTTCTTTTCTCCTTTGGCAAGAGGGCAAGCAAGCAGTCATTTCAGAAACCGGTGCCAGTGCCACCTATGAGTCAGTGTGATGTATTTAATGCTCCATTTGTTAGAGGCTAAGTACATTACCCCTGCAGTGCCCTAACCTCTAATGGCTCAGTGCCAAGGGAGCCCAAGTCTGGTCCTGAACCTGAATTACTACTCCACATTTTACAGCAGTGTCAGTTGTCTCTAATACATACATTAGATCGCGGCATCAAAGTGCATCGTTTTAGCATTAGAGTCTAGTATTATGAAATGTATCTTTTTCAGAATATTTCTCATTCCCCTGTAATGCTTCAAAAATGGGAATGAAAAATTAGGCATGAATCTGAGCCGCAAAAATTTTTTGTTTTCCGCATTTTGTACTAAAGCTGGAGTAAAAATATAGGTGTTTGTAATATGGTGCGTGGAACTGACATATAGCTCTTGATGTTCAGGGTTAAATTTAAATCTACATTGCCTGGTTACCAATCTCTGCAGTTGCACCCAGGCAGGACTAGGAAAGATTGATGATTGTGATTGTGAGATTAATCCTGCAATGTTTACAAGACTCCTGAGCTGAAACCTGGTTGGTCATATCATGCTATCCAGAGAAGGCTGCTTGGCTTGCCAGGGTAATTTCTTCTGATGCAGTAAATAACTAGGCATAATGAAAATACTCTGATGTATTCTACTGCCTGATTGATGCTCTGCATGCGATACGGCAAAGCAGTGCACTCCCTATCGCAAATTTACATATACAAACCAGCAGAAGAAGCATGATAATGTCAGCATCCTCCAGAAGCCCTAGGATGCTACACAATTTTATAGCAGTTATGAATTACTGTTGACCTTTCTGGCCTCTTATACCAGTATGCTAGACTCAAGCATATTGAAAGTCATCAGTCTGAAGCAGTCATTCTTTACATAATTATGGCTATTTGTATGTGGGAGGATAGTGTTTCTTTTATTGTTAAAAATTAGCATTAGAGAACATCACTTCTGCAATTCAATAGTAAATCTGTTTTAAGCACATATTTTAATAGAAACAGAGATAAGGGTGATCTGAATTCTGAAAACTATTTTTATAATCCAAACAATGCCAAAACACGGAATTTTACAATTCATTGACCAATGCAAGAACACGGCTGGCATCTTGGTTTCAACGGATTTATTTATTTATTTATTTTTCTTTTAAAGCAGTCTAAAAGGTCTTAGCACTTAGCACTGCCATTTAAACTAAATTTCTTGCTGGATTTTGCAAGCCTAAAATTAACAGGAAATATTCAGTAGTGGTATAAAAGTCTTTCAAGTGCAAATATAGATTAAATCTTTGAAATCATGTAAATGTATTAGTTAAAGGAGCTTCCATATGTCACACTAAATATTTGAATAATCAAGCTTTCAGTACATCACTAAAACACAGCTCCTTATTATCATTTGCATTTTAATGTCCTTAAAATTATTACACTAAGGGAAATGTTTTTGATACATTACAGCATTTCCTCTAAATGTGTGATTATGTTAATGGGTTTTCAATCAGGATCCTAGCCTGACACCATAGGAAAATTTATGCAAAGTTCATACCCTGTCAGGGCCTTTAATCAGGACCATTTATTAGACCCCTGCCTTCTTTGATGGTTGCTGCTCCCTTTATTAAATATACTGACTTGGCCATCTGAAGAAAAGGACAATAAAAGGTTACTGGGGATGAAAGCATGAATGCTATTTGCTCATGTTTCCTTTACAGACACTTCTTCAATAATTAAGGAAGGGTTTTCTTCGGCCTTTAAGGCTTTTGAAGTGCATATCAAACATAACACTTAGTTCTTGTTTTTGTGGAATGTTTAATGCACGGATTTAGGCTTAAGCACAGGTAAACTGACTTAGAGGTTGCTAACAGTATTAATTTAAATATTTTTTTCCAAAATCACAACTCGTGTGTGCTTACTGCTTAGTCAAGCCATACTTAACTAGTTAGAAATTGAACTTGCTGTCGTTTAGGGGAAATATGAAAAACAATGGTTTCTCTTGCACCCTCTTCTTGATCCTCCCCCCTCCCTCTTTTTTTTTTTTCCTTACACCGGTCATTTGTCCAGATTCTTTCTTTCCAGGCAAACCTTATCATAGAAAAGGCATTGCTGAATCTGATAAAACAGCTTTCCATGTGAGAACTGGTTTCTAGAGCCTTCAACGTATATGCTCATTACTGTATAAAATTGGTTAATACATTTCTTAAGGATTTATAGGAGGGTTGAAACTGGCAGGAATGACACTATTTTTTCCCCTGGATTGCATGCAGAGAAAAACACAACAAACAGCAGATCTAACTAAGTAGTATTGACAACCTGGGGTTCGGATACAAATTCAATATGAGAAAACAGACTCACTTCAATGAAATACAAATAAACAACGAATTCTGTTTTAACATGTCTAAATAGGTAGTAGGTGACTGACAGGCTCGGGTCTCATAGGAAAGCCATTAGTAGAGCATTTGATAGGAAAACGTTTGATTTGAATGCAAGTTGCGTTTCCCCTCAGGGGGTGATCTGAGTGGTATACTGGGGATTCACAGGCGCCCTTTTCACTAGAATATGCCTGCTGGGCTGTATCTTGATAAATGAAATTTGTAGGATCTCCTAATACTAACAAGTATATAACTATATCATCTATTTAGAAGCTATGCTAATTATATTGGTTCACTGATGTTCATTTTCTCATTCTGAAGAAATATATTAAAAAGTTTTAATAATGAGCACCTGGGTCAATTCTATGTCCAGCCTAGAAAAAATAATAATACTTCATTAGCTTAATTATCAATATTTATTAGTCTGAAAAAAGGAATTCATTATTTTTCCCCACAAGCAATTGGTAAATGTTCAGTGAAAAGATAGGTTTACAGCAAGAAATTAGATACCTAAATGACCTGATCCTGAGTAAAGTTTTAAGCTAAGAAACTTCAAATTGAACAGTCATCTGGCATTTTTAATTTATTTATTTTTTTTTTTGCCAGAAACTGAATTACCACATAGAAACAGTATCCTAAATATTATTACGGTTGTTGTAAGTATTCATATAATGAATAATCTTTTATTCATTATATGAAGTTAGTCAGATGAAAACCAGCAGATCCTTATTAGTGTTTAGATGCCTATATGCCTTTTGTGTATATGTCTTTAGGTGGCAGACGTTTTTGTCACACAGAAATGAAAAATCAGTACCTAAATTGCAGAGCAAAAATAGTGGTATATTTAAAAACATGATGGGAGATAATGCCTTTTTTTTTTTTCACATCAAAATCTTACAGTATAACAGTTTAAGGTATTATTTTATACACTCATATGTGACCCACCCATACACCCCTTAAATTTGGAATCGTTTCAATAATTTTGAAAGAATCAGGACCGGGCTCAAAATAAATGAACAAATCACTAAGGAGTTAATGTTCAGAGCTGAAGCGTAGTGTTAGAGATTGTTTATGACACAAAAAAATCTGCTGAGGGTAATCTCAGTAAAGCGACCCTTCGAAATTAGTATTAATTTTAATTGCACGCATATGTTCCTGATATATCTCATCAATTTTAAGCATCATTTTCTCTTTCTGTTTGTCCTCACAAAGAAGCAGGCAGACTAAATGAAGCCGGTAATGCCTGATGGTTTAAAAGCAGGGAACGCACGGTATGCAGCTTAAAGCACATCAAAGAAAATGTAACAGGACCTCAGTAGGTCTTCGTATTAGCCAACACATTGTTATTAAATAGAAACACTGTTTCTTATATTTATGCAATTTTAGTAGGTCAGAAGATACCTTTCAGATTTAGTAATTAGTAAAAACAAACAAACAAACCCAAAACCAAAACAAAAGCCTGAAAAAAAACCCCCAAACATTTTCCCTTTCAGTCCAGCAGACGAATGAAAAAAGAAATTTTATACTTCCCTTCATAATGTAAGCAGGGGGATATTAATTCCTATAAACCACAGTTTATTGGTTAATGCTTTGGAAGCTCTCTTGATTAGCTAAATGGATCAGGTGTAAGGACATTAAAGGTGAGAAGGTGGCTCCTGAACATGTAAGAATATATAAGCTATCACACAAATATAAATCTGTATTTGTCTATATTGCTCGTGTACACGCACACACATTCTGCATATGTTAGGCCTTTCTGAGAAGGCAGCACACAATATAGATGAAAATCAGCATCTGCAAAAGGCAGCAATCCCATGATGCCATCTGAGCCAATCACTTAACATATCATTCATAATGCTAGCCTGCTCCCATCATCCTCGCCCTGCCACTGGCATCTTTCTTCATTTTCTTCTGCTTCTCAGTTGCAAGAAAGTGGAACCACTGTATCATTTACTGTCCACAGCCTAAGCTGCTGATTTAAAGGCTGATTTTTTATTTTCCATAATGTCAAAGAGCTATCCTTTCTGCTTTCTATAAAAGTTTAAGTTCAGAAGGATCTTGGGTAATTTTAACACTGAAAACTGTGCAGGGAGATAATTTTTCTCTTTTTCTCTCCCACAGCATCTTTCTTTCATTATAAATGTTGTAATTACAAGCTTTTAAAAAATATGATATGCAGCTCCCACCTCTTTTTTTTTATTTTTTTTATTTTGAGGGTTATAAAGCTATGTAAGAAAACTTTAGTAGTTTTTATTTATGTTCAATAAAATGTTGGAATTAATTAAAAAATGCTGCTATAATTTTTTTCTTTAATGACAAGACACAGGACAGTTATTAAGCATATTCCCAAAATGTTGATAGTTACTCTGCTTTTATTAATGATACCTAAAAGCAAATGCAGTGGGGTTTTTTTTTCTCATTTTCTTTATGTTTTGTTTTATTTTTTTTTTTATATTATGATTATTATTGTTACAGTGGCCAGTAATGACTCTGTGTCTTAAAACCTAATCAATTGTGCCTATTAAATGTGGGCTTCATATGTTGCTGGAGGTAGAACTGATTATCATAGTGAATGAAATACTTGTTTGGCGTATTCCCAGAGGGCAAAAAGTCATTCTTCAAGGTGATGCATCTCATTTGAGGAATATATTAACAATTGAAGGCAGTTAAAAATACATGTGAACTCCCAGTGAGGCAAATCTGAGGTTGACCACATATATTTACTGACTGACTCTTGCCTCATTCAGGGGAGAAAACTGTAATATGGAAGGCTGGTTTCTGAAACACACGAGACCTTAATTTACAACTCTAATGTGGCAAGTAGATCATAGCTGCTTAGAAAATATTTAGGATTTAACACTCTGTGTGGGTTTTAGATGCCTTTTGTATCTTCGAAGGTTAAAGAAAAAGTATGAGAAAAGATAAGGCTCAATAGCATTAAAGGTCAACTTTGTGATAGAAATTAACTTCTTATTTCAAGTTTGTGTGATAAAATAAAGAATAAGACATGCATTTTTCAAACCATACTGAGATCCATGTGAAAAGTTTTATACAATAGGAAACAGGAGACAGGCTACATAAAGGCCAGTATTATTTCGGTGAAAGGACAGGTTACAAAATGATTGCATTAATTTCAGCAGCACCCTGAGTGGATATGATGATGAAACGTACTGTAACAAATGTTATTTTTGCTCCAAATTATTTTTTAAAACATTTGACATTTTAGTGGATAGTGAAGCAAAACCTAAATTGCTCAGGTAGAATACTAACCATGTGAAATACAAAATGTAAACCAACACTGAATAAAGAAAACCCGACAAAACAATACAATATGTAAGCGTGTTTGTCATAAAATTAGAAGTTATATTCTACCATGTAGCTTTATTTTTTTTTTTTAATTGGGAAAAAAAAGGTGATTTTTCAAAAGGTATATATCATTTGGATTCACAAAGGAGCACTATGAAATGCTCAACCTCTCTTTCAGGATGTAGGGTCAGCCATGAAGGTTTGCAGAAGGGAAAGCAGAGGTAGATCAGGCTGTAATGCTTTTCTTCTTCAAGAATTCAAATTCAAGAAACGACAGTTTTTACTGCACAATATATTAATATCTGAATGCATTCGTGTATTTCACACCCTTACGTAACCACTGTCAGAGTGAGAATGTGTGTGTATTTGTCTGTACACAGGGTAATACAGCTGACATATCTGTTGCTATCCAAAAAGTTTCAAGGCAATAACCAAACACTAACATACTCCCTCCACCCAGATGTTAACACCCAAATTCTGACTGGCATTATGTCAAGAGTTCTGCATCACCACCGCAAGCCATTTTCCGTTACCTGGTACGTTATGTCTGAAACCTCTTGAGGTCAGGTCCTCAGTATAGTGAAGATATCATGACATTTTTACTGTCATCTATCAACCTGTACACTTCTTGTAACACAGTTAGAACTGCTGTGAGATTCCACGATATCCTTTTTCTGAGGCAGCAGCTGAAGGCAGGCTGGAAGGTAGGGAAAAAGAGAAAGAGGATAAGGATGAAAAGCGACAGAATTTTTGTCAGAAAACACCCCTCTCACAAAAGGCATCATTTATGTAGTCTGTAATCCAAATTGTTACACAAAAAATCCTGTGCTGAGCCTAGGGATCTAATGTTACATATAAAGCAAAATTGCATGGAGCTTGGGAAGCCAACAGCTATGTCAGAAATATGGGCCTGGAAAGTCTGAGGATTCTCCACTGAGACTGATGAGTTAGGATTTACACAGGGAGCTCTGGCTGTAAGTTTGATTAGCCAGACGTGTGAAAAGGATCTTAATGCCTAGTCAGAAATTACTGGAAAGGAGCTATTGGAGAATAAGGGGATGTGGTAAGAAAGCAACAGCCAAGCTGTGCCTCTGGGCAGAGTGAAAGCCTTCCTAACTTTTATCAGAGGCTTGCTGAAAGCCAAAGGTAGATATGGTTAAAATTACTAATTGTGAAGCTGCAAATTTAATTACACCTACTCTGGAGCCACAGAATCCAGAGCCATGAGGAACCATCACAGAGAAGGATGGACCACAGAGTCAGTGCTTCACTCAAAGGCTGGATGGAAGTGGACATGTTTCTTATAAGGATGTATGATCTTTGCTTCAAGACTCCAATTGTAAATCTACCAGACACTTTGTTGTTGAATTTTCCTAATGATTTGGAATTACTCCGAGAGAGATTAACAGTCCACTCAGTTTATTTTACAAAAAAAGTAACTGAGGAGCCTCAACCTTTGGATCCTAACACCCATTTCCTCTTTTTTCCAGCAAATCTTTTTCATATTCTTTTCATCTCTTTCACTAGTTTTCTACGTCCTTCCTGAATTATGGATGGGTAACCAACCTATTAACAGTTTTCCTGCGCTGTGTAGAGAGTGAAAATGAATTCCAGGCTGCTACCTACTATCAGCTTTATTTTCATACCAAAGAGATGTGTGAACCATGGAGGCAGATCCTGCAGAAAAAGCACAGGATCATCATTTGTTTCTGACTGGTTCAGTATTATGTTTCAGTGCTGAGTTACTGGTGTTCAGTATTACTAGGCTTCACTAAGGGGAAGTCCTATCTGACCAACCTAGTGGCTTTCTACGACACAGTGACTACACCAGCATGTAAGGGAAGACCTGTGGATGTGATCTATCTGGACTTCTGCAAGGCCTTTGGCACGGTCCCCCACAACATCCTACTCACCAAGTTGGGGAGATAAGGATTTGATGGGTGGAACATTCAGTGGATAAGGAATTGGCTGGATGGCTGCATCCAGAGGGTACTGGTCAGCGGCTCAAAGTCCAGATGGAGACAGTGACAAGTGGTGTCCCTCAGGGGTCTGTACTGCGGCCTGTCTGGTTTAATGTTTTTATCAATACCATAGACAGTGGGATCAAATGCACCATCAGCAGCTTTGCAGATGACACCAAGCTGAATGGTGCTGTGAATACACCAGAGGGATGGGATGTCATCCAGAGGGACCTGGACAAGCTGGAGAGGTGGGCCCAGGTGAACCTCATGAG
>JANHFX010008990.1:0-14294 GCA_027560015.1 Chloroceryle amazona
GAGTCTCCTTCTCTGGAGAGATTCCCACCCCACCTGGACCCTGCGCTGCTGGGCCCCCTGCTCTGGGTGACCCTGCTAGGTGGAGCAGGGGGGTTGGATGAGATGATCTCCAGAGGCCCCTTCTAACCCCCAGCATTCTGTGATTTCTCTGTATCTTATTTGACTACACCTCAAAAAACTAAAATAATTGAGCACATGTGCTACAGAAATTTTGCCTGTAAATGCCATGTCTACTGATGCCCAGGAGTGTGTGTAAGAAAGCAGCGTGCACTTCCTCTGTGTGGCCCTACCAGTGCAATGTTATGTTCTGATGTGAAATATCACCATTTTCCATTATTACAATTTTATATGTCTGTTGTCAGCACCTATTTATAATTATTGAAGTGTTTCCCCTGAGTACCCTTAGCAACTAATTTCAGGATCAGGATAAATAGAATATAAACTTATGCTGCGCTGTGTAGGCATTTATCAAATCAAATGATTACAGAAAATTAATCTTTCTACGGTGGTCTATCAAGCCACAAGAAACCAAGTGCATTTTAAAGGTGTGAATCTCAATGGTAGGGGAAAAAAAAAACCAAACAGTAAACCCAGCCAAAACCCCACAGTACCCACCCACCATCTACATTGTCCCTACGGAAAAAAAAACTAAACTGGAACCATCTTTTTCCTTTTACTTTCTCATCAGACCCTCACTGTGAATTGCTTTGCTTGGATGGTCAAATATTTGCTCAGTTTTCCAACTATGTTTGGTCTGATATTTTTCTGTTGCTGCCTGTTCAGTCATTTCCTTTTCAAAAGCAGAACTTTCTGAGAGACTTTAAAACACAATCTTACATTTCTGTGGATCACCAGAATACAAGGCAGAGGCTTTGGATACTCTTAGAGAGAAGAATTTGCCCATTATTAATTGAGATAATTTAATGACATTCAGGGGGCTTTAGCTTATCTGCATATCCCTTTTTTTTTAACCTCAAGTTTCTTTTTAGGAACTACGTAGGTTAAAATGCTAAGGGCCAAACTTGATAGGAGGTTTTGATGCTTGTGCAGTTGCATCACTGTAAATAAGGTCAGAATGTGGCCCCGGAAGGATCACGAGCCTTTCCAATCTACCCTTGGCACCAACAGATGCTTGACCAACCCAGCTAAGACTCTGCCTCCTACATCTGTTGCCCCCCTCCCTTTGAACCCTAATCCTTTCATTTCCAGATATCCGTGCACAGAGCGTGCCGCCGTCCAACAGGTGACGGTATGGATCTCTTCAGAGCCATTCCACACTGAGCACCCAGCAGCTCTCCAGAGAAAGCTGCCCATGGCCCGTGCAGCACCTGAAGGAAGCCAGTGCTGTGATGGACCCCAGCAGGAGCAGCTCAGCATCCCAGGCCCCAGCAGGCACAGGTTCCCCTTCTCCTGCACTCCAACAGTCTAGGAGCCACATATTTATTTAATGTTAATGCCTCATTGTCTTGACATTCATAATGTGCTAAGCTAGGAAAGTAATTAAAGTTAATTTCTGCTTGGGGGAGGATGAGAAAAGGTGGGGGGAGCATCCTCACTGTAAACTCTTATTCATATTTCTTTCCTGTTTTGTGATTCTCAATCGGAGTTTTCTAATAACAGATCATTTCTTTTTGTCTAACTTTAATCTGGCCCTGCTTGACAAGCACCATCCTTTTCATTGAAGGGTAAGACCACTTAAAGAAAGGCCAATAAGCCCTTGCACTGCTCAGCTGACTAGGGTGATTTGTCACCCTGTGCAGTGGTGGTCACACCAATGGATTTATCTCAAGGTAAATGGAGATGCTGAGACCTGGGACCTGGAGCTTTGATTAAGGCCCCCTTTTTGTAGTGTTGATAGATGTTGCTTGTGTTTATCTATTTGAAATGCCACTAAATCTGTGAATACAATGGAAAAAGAGAGTAGTTTGCAGCTGAAAACATATTAGTGATTTATGTTTCACTAAGAAGCACAATAAAGAGACAGAGGCTATTAAGAGGAGCTATTTTCATGAGAAATAGTTCTGCTTTAAAACATTATCAACCACACCTTGATAAAGACCTACATGCATGCATAATCGTGTTTACTTATCCCTTTAGTTGAGTGCAATATACATTTGGAATGCACAGCCCCAAATTATTAATAAGCCAGTAGATGCTTTGCCATGCAAATGCATAAGAATGGGATACTTTGCATGTTAATTGTCTTCCAGAGCAAAAGGGAGCGTAACGCACTGACCCGGGACTTCAGATGGACTCCACATCCCTTAAAACAGCTTCAAATCCTCCTGACCGGTATTGCCAGCATTTATTCACAACATTTTAGTAGAAATAACCAGTGGGGTGACACAAAAGGATTATAATGCATCGATATAACTTATAACATGAATCAATGTCAACAAGACGCACCCATTTAAATGAATAGGGTCAGATGAGAATGCTGTATCACCCTGACTCGGGTGACAGTTACAAATGCATAACCTAGTATGCATAATAGGAGTGTACAAACCAGTAGAGATTTGTAAACTTGGTTCATTTCAAGCAGAACTGACCCACAGGAACGGAAAAAGGAAAAGCCAACTGAGCTGTCTAGAAATAAGTGATTCTGTAGTGTGTTGTTTAACGAAAGGTATAATGAGGTTTCATTTTCTCAAGCTTGAACAGAGAACACGGACCTAAAACACTATTAGGTAGCCAAGCTGCTATTTATCTACAATGTTCAATTAAAAGAAAAAGATAACATGTTCTCTTCCAACCACTCTTCTGTTTACAAGTGCAAAATAAAGCTTCCCTGGTCTGCCTGCTATATGCAAATGTATAGGCACACTGCAATTACATGTTTGGAATTAGCCGTGCCCTGTTATGATTTATTGAAATGTTCCGAGGATTCCTCTTCAGCACTAATGAATAGCGGGGGGGGAGGGAGGAGGCTGTATAATGTGTGTGCACCTGGAGCATGAAAACTAGTGCAGTAAGTTATGTACCTGTAGGGTGATGCTCTGGCTGTGGCTTGGCACTGCAGTGTGCTGACAGCCTAGCAAAGCTCTTAAATCTGGACAACACCTGCACCTCATTTGCTTTACAGAAGCACCATGACCTGACTGCTGATGGGGAGCCCTCCCTTTCATCCTTAGGATTATGACAAGTTATTAATTGCCACCATTAGCTGCAGCAGCCTGCTCGAGATCTCTGCTGCTCTCTGGAGGTGAGAAACTATGTGCATGTGAATGCAGAGAGAAAAGCCGGGAAGCAGTGGGGCAAACAGAGCAACAATCTGCCCAAAAGGGATTGTGAGATTGTGAATAATTTATTAGAAAACATTTTTCTTTGTCCTTCCCACAGACCCACAAATCCTCCCTAAGCGCTCTTTACCAGCCTTGCAGATAATGTACTTACACATCTCAGAGCTTGCTAAATAGACTGAACAGGCCACAGAGTTCACTCTCAACACTGCTTCTGCAGAGTGCCTTACACAGATGGAGCGCTCTCAGCCTTCCCTGGTAGTCCTTCCTATGAAATGTTTTGCAATTAGGTAGAAAAATTAATCTAAAATGACAGATCAGTGCTTGGAAAACATTTTTTTCACCTTTTGTTTGTAACTATGCACCGTTTGCTGGTTCCTAGCTACAGCAGACCAAATTTTCAGGATGGATTCACAACTGCATTTCACCCTTCTGCATGCGCTTGCTTGAAGGTGCTCAACCTGTCTCATTGACATTTTCAGACACCAAACATCACATCTCACCACCCAACAAAAAAGGTTGTGGTCGAATCTGAGACATAGCGAAAAGCAAGTTCATAACAGGGCAGAGGGAGGACCACCAGTGTCAGCAGCTTACTGTACAGCCACCAGCACACTGTGGGTGAATTTGGGTAGCAGTAAAAATGAGTTTTCAGAAGGAACAGGAAGGTGAGATGATAAGGATGAAATATGAAGTCAGCAAAAATAGCTTTGAGGGAGCTGTGCTGGTTTAGAGCACCTGAAGACTGTCTTGAGACACACTTGTGCTTGAGCATGCCCCAGGATCCTGTTCTGTGCATCAGCCAGATGAGGAGTCCCTGGCAGAGCACCAGCAATCAGATGCAGTCTCTGCATCCAGGGTTGCCATCCACAGAACTCCAGTGAAGGGAGCAAGGGACAAAAGAAAGGACTGGTCTATGTCTTAGTCTCATCCAGGTCAGGAGTTAGGAGGTGGTCAGGGACTGCTCCCAAACTGGAAACTCAGAAGGACTTTGGGAATACAGACAGAGTCCAGTGGTGTCAATTAAAGACAGAAAGTGAATTATCAGAGGAGCTGATTCCTTTGGAGTCACCAGCCCTTTGATCCATCAGGCCTAACCTCCTTCCTCCCCACCTCCTCTTCCTCTTAATCCTTGAAGTGTGCATCACACCATGCACTTGTCTTCTGCAGCATGCAGGAATGGTAACACTACAGATTTTTCATCATTTTTACATTAAAATTACTATAAGATTGTGAAAGTTACAATTCAATTCCAAGTTACGTGTTACAGAGTATATGGAAATGGAGTTGTTTTCTCAGTATAGTACAAACCTACTTTTAATTAGTCTTTTGTTATATAGCAAGTTTAAAGTCCACCTATGAAATTACTGCAAATGTTTTGAGTCTTTCATTTGCCTGAGAGTTTAGATCAGAGATGACAGCTACAGACTAGATGAGAGACTGGATTTTCACATTTAAACTCAGAGGATTTAATCCCTACGTAGCTCAAAAGAAACTATTATATGTTGCCTGTAAACACAGATACAGTGGAATAATCAGAGAGAGTTTTATAAAGTATGAAACATTATCACAGCTGAATAAAAATTCCTCTTCTCTTAGAAAGATACTGATGGAGACATTTTCTGTTGACTGTATATATTTAGACAAGGCCTGAAGTCTTTGGCATCTAACTGCTTTAAAATCACATCATTAATTCAAGTGATTATTTATCACAGGTGAACGAGCAAGGAGCATTAATCCAAATAAAGGGTTAAGAATATTTAAAGACCATCAGATCTTCATGTCTGTGTGCCATTTCAAGTGAAACCCTGTGAGATACCAGGAGCTGAGAGAAGCCTGGCGTGGCAGAAATTCAAACAGGAGAGCAGACTGGTGGGGGCAGAGAGCTGAGGCTCCCTGACACCAGCGGAACACAGTGCTGTGCCCCACAGAAATTTCTGAGAGAGTCTTTAGAAAAAGCTGGGGGGGGTGTGCTGGATGCTCCTTCGGCCAACACACTGGCTCCTGAGAAGGCTGGGACTGTGCCTCTCTATTCAGGTGTCTTGGGAAGAGGATGGTGCTGGACGTAACGTGATGTGAGAGTGAGGAATTTTGTATTGATCAAGGTTGTGTTTCAGTTCTCACTGTACAACAGAAACCCTTCTTGCTACAGGTTTCTTTATAGCAGAGCACAGCACCTTGAGCAATATAAAGTGTAGAATCTCTTCAAACATTGTGTTGAGGTTCAGGTTAGTGATATGAAAGCCCTGGTGAACTTTGAGGGTATCTCTCAGACAGCTGCAGAGATAATTAAAGTTTTCATGCGATGTGAGTGATCCTTTTGGGGTTTCTGAGCTCAATAGGCTAATATTTACAATATGCTATACACTCTGCAGTATATAACATGGCATGTAAAATAGACTGGTCTTGATCTAAATCTTGTTAGACTCCATAGAAAAACTCCCAGGGAATTCAAGTAACCTCTGCTATTTCTATGTTAGTCTTCAGTGTTGGGTGCTTCATTTTGCAGCTCAAACAATGCTCTGTTGACACCGTTTTCTTATGGAGTACATAAAAAATGCACTTCTTTTATTCATTATCCTTTGATATAACCACTGAAATATTTTAAACAGAAAAATAATCTATGTCAATATTAACAAGCCAGAATGTTATGGTGACCAGTATGAATAATTAACGCTTTACCATCTTCATTTGCCTAACAAGAAACTTTGGTCTCATCTACTCCCCCAAACCGCTCAGTAATACAGCCATTAATTTGGGTTCTTAATTACAACTGGTAGTAGTCAGAGAAAACCAGTTAATATAACCCAACAGCCCTCTATCAGCCCAGTACTGGGAGCTCGCTGGGCCTAGGAACCAGTGTGCTGGAGAACCAGCCAGCTCAGCAGTGAGGGTGGTGCTCGGGGTTTGGCTGTGTGCTGCAGGAAATGCAGACGGGTGGGTTTCTGCAGGTCTGGGTGCATGTGCACGGGGCAGCGAGCAGCTTTACTGCATCCTGCTCTAGAACATTCCCCAGTGCTCAGAAAGGGAGCAGCAAGTTTGGAATTTTAGTTTGACTCATGGTTCCAGAAGAGCAGGAGGAGAAAAAGGAAAAGCCAGTCAGAGATGGAGCAGAGAGAGGTGTAGTTGGGAGCCCTAAAAATCTCCTTTTTGGCAAGGCCAGGAAACCAAAGCTCACACCTAACCCCCAACGGCGCTTGTTCAATGGCATTTTGAGTACCAAACTTGGTTCTGATGGAGGCAGCACGTTCCAGCTGACAAAGTGAGGAGCAAAGGGTTAAGCTGTGGAGCAAGCTGTGTACACACTCAAGGTGTGTCTGTTTCTGTAGGAATGAATAGAGTCACTGTGAGGAGCAGAGTGTTATTTTAACACCTATTCTCTCCTCGGCTCTGTGGCCGGTTCACATGTAGCTGAGTGTTTCCATGGAGGAGCGAATCCATCTGTGTTTTCTCACCTGCAGGTGTTGGGGTTTTAATTAAAAGCTCTAACTAATATGTTGCTATTTTGTGAAGGGATGTGAATTATGGCAAGGGCAAATTATGAATGATAATGAGAGACAGAATAACTCGCTTGGAATCATTTTCTGGGTGCTTTTTCCCCTTGTAGCATAAGAGAATGTACTTGAATGAAATGATCAAGGATGGACACTAATTTACTCTCATGTGTGCAAGCAACACGGGTATAGTTTCATTTGCACGGCGGATTGCACCAAGTTAATAAGCACAGCCACTTACAAAGAGCAAAATCCTGAAGATGCATTAAGGAACCCAGACTTCGTACAAAATGCTTACACAACCCTGCCTTCCAAGGCAGCAAATTCATTTGCCATCTGCAATAATTTGTCAGTCGAGCTGCTGCACTTGTGTATATATAGACACATAGCTGAGTTCCACAACCTGTACAGGACCATCCCAGCGCTCTGACTCTGGGCACTCTGGATCCTTTCTCTTTAGTAGTATTGGAAAGGAGCAGTGAACATAATGATCCGACTTGGATGCAAACATTGGGACTGGAAGGATTTCTGGATGTTTCATATAGTGAAGCATGCCTTGTATTTGGGAAAGCCATTTTCAGAACAGAATACAAACAGCTCACCAGTAGGGTCCTACCTTTTAGTCCACGTATCTGGCATGATGGATATGGAAGGATCCTTCTAGAAAACTCTTGTAAAGGCTGTCATCCAACATCTCCCTAAATTACCACTAGGACTTCTCTTTGTTATAATACTCTGCCCCAGATTCTTCCTTCTCCAGGCATCAGGAGCTCGCAAGGGCTAACAGCTAAGAAACCCAGTGGGAAGAATGGTAAATAAAATTGACCCAAGGAGGTTAACAGAGCCTGGGTCAATACCAGAGGACTCTGAGCCATTAAAAACCCGTAATATATGGTGCAAGCTACAACACAATTCCAGAAAGACGTAAGTCTCTCACCTCCTATCAAAATACACTGTATAGATATGTCTCACGTCTATAAAAATTATAAAGAAACTTGCCCTTCAAGGTGAAATAATAAAGGAAAAGATGAAGGTGATGAAATGATGGAAAAGGGAGAAGAGAGGGACAGGGAACGGTTGGCGGAACACAAAAAAAATAATTAAAAAGAAATGCTGGTAAGGATTTGTAAGTGAGAAATTGTTGGTCACGAGATGAAAGTGGGTAACGAGGCGCTGAGACAACAGAGAGAGAATGAAAAAAATAAACGGAGTAAGAGAAAGGCAAAAACAAGAGGGAAGAATGACAGAGGAAAGAGATGGAAGCAGCCCGATGTCAGAAGAAGCGGTTGTTAATTACAGTTAGGCGGATTTGCTGTAGACAGTAACGTAACCTATTCTGTTCTATTAATCATTAGTATCTGGGTGCCTCCAATGGCACATGAAGTATGTGTTATTTGTCCTCTGGTCATTTCTCTGGGGAAAGCTGTGTGTTCAGTGGGTATGGATAGATTCCTTTTCTTCTTTCTTAATATACATGTTGTATTTTCAGTTTAGAGATGGCAAGGTCAAAGAAATACTCCTTCCCTTGCACAAATATGTCTTTGAGGCATCAGGGAATTCAGGAGTGAGAGAAGAATCAGAGCTTGCAAAAGGAAAGAGATCTTTAAGTGTGTTGTTTTCTTCACCAGTTCCTGGAATATTTTTTTTGTTCAGACTTTCGGGATCGTCTCCCCTAAGGAAAATAAGACTGAAACCTTTACTATGGGCCTTTTTGCCTTCCTCTCCCTGCTGCTCTCGTTTCACCCAGAACAAGTACACATCTTAGTTCCTACCCTGCACAGAACTTTGACCTCTTGTACCCACAAAGCTGACATTGAAGCTGCAGCATGTACAGGAACCTGGCAGAGCCCCGAGTCCCACTGCCCACAGATCTGGCTGGGTGCAATACCACACAAGATAGGAAGAGGAGACCTTTTTCTCAAAGAATCTACTATAAGAGCTAATTTAACGTCATTAAGCTCTTGGCTTTGTAACCACATCCTGCAGCAGGGCTCAGCAAAGGTCCCCCAAGACTGTCTGAGCCAACTGGTATCCCCTGTGTGCCTGTGTATAGCACAACCCCCTCATAATTATGTCCTTGCCAGTGATCTGACTCCTCATCCTTTTATCAATCGTAAGTCACATCCAGACACAACTGATACAACATTGTCACTCGCATGTCCGGAGGCTCTGACACAGCAAGAGTTCAAAGCACCATAAATTAATAGACGATATATTGAGCACTCTGAGTGCTGCAGCCTGGAAGTAGCTGAGGACACTGTAAGCACAAGGGCCACTCAGCACCAGATACCCGACAGGGCCCGGTAGCGGTCTGTTTTTTCCTGTTCTTAAGGAAGGTATATCACTGATCATTATAAATGGATAGTGATTGTAAGGCTAAATTCCCATCAAGGGGTTGATGAGTCATTAAAACCCCTCAAGCTTTGTTCTCACAGTTTATTGCCTCATCATCATCACCACCCCTTCATGAAATTATTGTCTTTTAATTAGCTCTAGCCCTTTCATTACTATCTGTATCATTGCAGAGAAAGAAATAGGGAAACAGCTCAAATAAAGTATCTGATTGCCCCTTCTGAAGCTAGTAATAAGGTATTAGCATAGTGTCATTTAAAATTGTGACCTTTATGATAGGCCAAACTAATTTTTTTTCTTCCTTAAATGAAGAAAACTCTGGGTATGTCTCCTGCTTCCCGCTCCAGGAAAGCAAGGATTAAAAAAGCTATTCCAGAAGCTTAATTCCCCTGCCACCAGGAGAGCCTCCAGGAGATCCTATCACCTCTCAGCCTCTCCCACCAGCTCAGAAGGTGCTGGGCAGCTCAGCAGAGGGGCTGGTGGACACCAGCACTGGGAGGCTCAGCCAGCAGAATGCCCTGCGTGCGAGGGACCATTTCACCACTATATACTCACAGATTCCAGTGCAAGAAGTTGATTGGAATATGCTAAATAATAGCAACCATCCCAACTGTAGTGTTCTCCTGTATTTAAACCATGGGTTTATATGCTTCATAAATTTCAGTATTTGTAATTATATGATATATATGAACAAGAGTGAGTGGAAGAGAGCATATCTATTATGTGAGGAAACAGCATTATCGATCCTGTATTATACAATGCACAAGAAAATTAGTTAACCATACAGCTCATTGGTTTAAAGATGGCAGTAAAGTTTAAAGGCATTCTGTTGTGAAGTTAAATATAACGGCCACGACACAAATAGAACAATTGCTTTACCCGGATTTCCCTGGCAGCTGAGGAATTCATGGGCTGGATCCTGCCCCCAGCATGATGCTCCAGACCCAAAATAACCCCACAGGAGCATGAGGGGTTACTCCAGATTTACACCACAGTAGCTGGACCAGGAATTTGGATCCAGAGGTTTAAATAAGGCTTATGTAATAAAAGGGGAATTTATAATGGTTCCCTGTGGAGCTGGGACAAGGTGAAAGCTCCATCTGCTTCTATCAGACACAGAGTTAAGAGGAATGGACTTCAGCTCCTCACCACAAGTTATTTTATCTGAAACAGTTTTGAATTTTAAAATGAAAACAGATCAGAGCAAGCAAAACTGTTTACTAAAGGAGCAACTCCTGGGAGCACAATCCTACTCTACCCTAGGCTTCTCCATTTTCAGTCAGTTCCAGTTGCATTCCAGCTTTTAGACCACTTCTCCCTGGGGCAGAGGCTGGCTGCTGTGGGAGGAGGGCTGGCACACCACAGGCTGCCAGGCTGCTGTGGATGTCAGTTCATGGCAAGAATGGGAATGTCCCAGGAAGCAATGAGACTCCCAACCCAGAAACCACACCTCCCAGGTCTCATTCCTTCTTCTACCAGGCCTTTGCTTTGTGACTTTCAACGTGTCACTCACTGCTCCTTCCCCTGCGAGATGGATGGGGACCACAGAGGGGATACAAGGTCTAATTATTCCATTCCAGAGAAAATTTCCTGTTTCCCTAAGAGAGAATTCTACAAAAATACAGAATGTTATCATAGTACTTCACACCGGGCAGCCCTCTGGAGCCATCAATAGTTCTACACCAGGCTGCTAGCTACAAGCAATTGGGAAGGGGAGTGGAGCAGTGGTAGTCAACAGAAAATACAAGGAATTGCAAAAATACTGGGCAGGAAGATGGAAATATAATAAATTCTGCATTTAATTTCTCTCCCCCCATTTCATACAAATGCGGTCTAATTTAATTTCAAAGAAATCTCTCTCCTGAATGCTTCGAAAAGGTTAAAATGCAATTTTCTGAAACTAAGTTATTAGATAGAGGAATATTAACCTTTGAGCCCCATAGACTTTTACTCTTTTTTATCTCCTTTTCATTTTTGTTTGTGGGTCTATTCATTTTTTGGTGATCTCCGTCCCGTTGCTAGGTAACAGGCACTTAGCGTGCAGGCATGTTAGTCTATCTGTCTCTCGGCTTAGTCTGTCTGGTCCAGGCTACCGACTTCCCCAGCGCTTGCTGCCGGCAACGCCGGCCCTTCCAAAAAGCATTTATCACAGCCTTGCACAGTAATGGCCACTCAGTGGAGGGGAAATTGAGCTGACCTGAAGGCCAAAGCTGTTAGGGAGACTGGTGGGAAGGGTAAAAGGGTCACAGTACCCTTTTCCCACCCACTTAGTGGGCAGTAAGCAATAGAACAGCAGTGCCACTGTTTTCACTAACATATCCTGAGGCTTTGCACCTGAAATAAATGTTTGTTTGACATTAAAAAATAAAAAAAAATAAAAATGTGGTTTCCTCCCAGAAACTGGTTATACTATTTAAACTTGAGCAAGGTAGGGTATAGTGAGGAGAACAGCTTAAGTTGTAATTTGTTGTGCATTTAGGACAATATAATTATTTCCCTTTGATAGCAATAACTGGTGTATGTTCCCGTCATCTTTGATTTAGGGAAGGCAGGAATCACAAAACCAAAACAGCAAGGCTTTTGTTTCCTTTGGGTCAAAAGCATCAGCTACCCTGAGTACCTGAAAAAAACCCCCGAGTTGTGTTGACAAATCAAATACAGAAATAAATGATATCACCCCAAAACCTACTGAAATACAAGCACGGTCTGATTTACACTTCTGAACGGTTATTGTATAGAAGCCTTTGCCAATGCTGATCCAGGTGGTTCTTTCAGGTTGATGTGGAAGCATTTACAGAAAAAAACTCTTTTCAAAAAAAAAAAAACAAAACCAAACCAAACCAGAGATGAGGGAAAAAATGGAGAGGCAGTAGCCCATCTCTGGTTTCCCTTAATAACCTTAAACTCCTCATTCCTTGCAGAGATAACGTGTGTTCATAGGACCAAAATCCTGAAAGCCTGGCTTTTGGGACACATTTGAGAAAGCCACATGTATTTATCTCACTACATCACTCATACACAGGAACCTCGGGCTGTATGTCAGCCCCTCGCATGGGTATGGCGTTCTCAGGCAAGAAACTCTTCACCCCTAGACACTGAAACCCTTTAACTGGTGACAGCAAGGAAGAGGATTTGGTGTCTATTAATTAGTAAAACATCAGCTGCTTATGTTGGTTTTTTCTTACATAGCTGCAGAATTGCTAGAATCATAATATGGTTTCTGCTGCTGTATCCGCTGCTCCCAAACAACAACATTTAACCAACAAAAAGAGACCAAGTCAATCTCAGTTTTAGTGATTCCCAGGAAAGTCATCAAATAAAAATGTGAACTTTAAAATTGATCAGGATTAATTTCACTGACACTGTATCATAACATATATCTCTTTGGAGACTCATTTGTTGGGCTGCAGATGCAAAGAAAGTAAGGAAAGAAATAAATCAGAATACAATAAGGCAATTAGACTTTTGCCATTGATAGAATACTAAAAATGTCTGATTTATCAAAGCATTAACAAACAGAAGTAAACGCGAGACGTATATTTTCCTGCAAAATACCTGGTTAGGAGAAATAAAATAATAACCAAGACCCTGTTTATCAATAAATTTAATTTCCCAATATTGTGCCTTTCAATATGGAATACGATTTCATCTGCTAATTTCAAGAGTGCAGCAATATAAGATGATTTATCACATGAATACCAATACAGTAAAAAACCTATTCTCATCTCTATGAAATTGTCTGGCTGAGAAAAGAACATTCTCTCTTATACACTATTATATGCGTATTAAGGATAAAATATTAAAGATTTACATGCACACACATATACACGCACACATCCCAATCTAATTTCACAAACGTTATATTGAATTTCACTGTGATTATGAGAGATTCCTTTAAAACTCAATGATTTGGTGCTCTGCAGGATTTACTAGAGATCTAGATAGTGGCAATACTCCCCATAATATTACTAAAGGCGTGAAACACTTCCATATTTCACAGTTGTTCTGTTATAATAATACAATGAAAACAGTCAGATTGCAAGGTTTATTTCCTATTTCTGGCTACAGTGAGGTAGAATCTAAATGATCTGATGTACTGCTGGCTCATGGATCATATTTAGGCTGCCTACTGTACTCGAACACCTGCAAAGATGGCAAAAGTGCAGTTCAGAGAGTGGCGTCTTAACCATCTGAACAGAGTTAAGTCTTAATCTGGAGAGAAGATGGGATGCTGGGTTACCTAATGAACTCTAGAAATATCTGACATCAGAGGGAACAATTTCACCTGTGAAATGGAGAGGAAGGAATAATCCTCACATGAGGTCCCTGCAAGGGAATTTTCCTGTCATTACTTATCAATCACCATGGTATCCAAATACTGCTAGGGCATCTCTACAGAATTTCGAAGACTTCCCCAGAACGTTTGTCCCTCAGAATTAACACAAAGCTTTTCAGAAGAAGCAAAACTGAAGGAAATGAATTATTTTAGAGAAAAAGTGAAGGGTAGGAGCTCAAGCCAGAGGTAGTTAAAATATGAGGTAATATTCCTATAAACTCTGAGCTACTGTTGGTCAAAAGTCTGAATTTTAATTTCACTTTTTTTATAAAAACCAAGTAAGAAATAAAGCCCAGTGAGCCATTTACCAGGTAAAAGTGTGGTACAGTACCGGTGTAATACAGATAGGATGTAATTCCCCACCAACTCCACAAGATGAATTTTCCACACGATGTTTAAATCGGGATATACATTGACTCTTATCACTTGCTTGCTCAGAAAACAGTGTACTTATACCCTGATCTAACACACACGTAACTAAAAATTCCCCTAAACAAATTTCAGAGACAATTTCAAAAGGCAATCTGCAAATTATTACTTAAAGAAGACTGAATGAAGTGTGTAGTGCTACTTTATTGATCTGAATACAACTGCTTGGACTCTAACAGATAGATCCATTTTCCATGAGCAGCAATGGGAAGCTCAAGTTAGAATTCAAGTCACTGAAGTCAGAGGTGTCCCGTAAGCAGCAAGGAATTTGGCATTATGTACCTTAAATATGAAATTATAAGGAGGGCAATGCTTAAGTATTTAACTGCTTTTGTATGCTAGCATGTATTAATCAAAATCCTCCAGAAAACCAGAGAAGATGTCTTGAAATACCCTGAACTAGTCTAGTAGCTAGAAAAAAATAGTCTAATTTGGTGAGCAGAG
>JANHFX010008990.1:14394-55934 GCA_027560015.1 Chloroceryle amazona
AAACCAGAGAAGATGTCTTGAAATACCCTGAACTAGTCTAGTAGCTAGAAAAAAATAGTCTAATTTGGTGAGCAGAGTACCAAGCTAACTCCAAAAAGCCATTTATAAACAAAGCAGGATTGTATGGACTTTAAAATAGAGCTATCGTACTTCCCCTTCTTCCCCTTGTTATCCATTCCTGGAACTATAACGGATTGTCTCTTGTCAGGGACCAACATGAAAAGGAAATTACATGGCTGTCTAAAGTTATGTCTTCACTGCAAAACAGTCTTTCACTGCAGCTTTGCATTGATGGCTCTCCTGAGGTTACAATATATGCAAAGAGAATGCCCAGGGGTTTTCTCTTGGTGTAACGTGTACAGACCAGCCTCAAACTCTGGGAGAGAAATAACCACACTAGGATGATAACAGCACCTCAAAGTCTCTTGTAATTATCTCATACTTTTTTTTTTAGAAAAAAAAAAGATTTCAAAATCTAAGTTTTCACTGGAAAAATAAATATGAAGAAAATGTAAGAAAGGTTAAAGGAATTCATGCGATAAGGCCTACCTGAGTGTGAGGAGAGCCTGATGCAAAGACCTTCCCACGAGAACTACAGTATGTTAACAATATCAAACCTCATCATTAGACACAGACAGATGTTGCTAATGATTCATTGTGAGTGCTTTATAAAAAAAGCAGAGATAAACCTGTTCTTCCCAGGTTTGCTGGGTCAGGATGCAGTACAGATCTGAGTTCTCATCCCTATTTCCCGCAGCAGAAATTCAGACCTTCCCATCCATACTGGTTTGCAGCTGGATTTACTTCCTTCCTAAATATTATTCTCAACTGCCTTACAGTTACCGACCCTCCTGCCCATCGCTTCTCAGCAGCCACAAGACCTGTGTGTTTCTTAGCAGCTTCTACAATTATTGTTTCACGATATCACAATTCTGACAGAAATAACGCTCACCGGATTTTAGATCAAACTGGGCTAAACTAACTGCACTAACCTCACCAGGATTGCAATAGGAGCAGCAAGGACATTTTGAAGCCCAGGTTGTTGCTTCATTCCTGAGGATATTCCCGGGGGTGTCAGTATCAAGGAGGGGCTCAGTTCTTGCTGAACATCAAGAGCTGGTTCCCTGATGATTCTTTGTTGCATTGAAGAAGGGCCCTAAGATACCAGCACTTCTGAAACAGGAATCCTTCAGATTGTAGATGTTGAATTATTAGATTCAAAAATACTTATTAAGGAAGAATTTATCAACTATCAGAGAAGAGGGCAGTCAACATTCACAGATCCTCCAGAATATAATATAATCAAGTGACAAGAGTGGTCTCCATCCTTACCCATCACACCCTGCCACTGTGCTCTCAGCTCACAAATAACCTACCCTATTGTTCAGGCTCTTTAGCTGCTTCAGAAGCAACTTTTCAGATGCCAGTTTATTTTACTATGTAAGGCTGTGAATTGCAGCAGCCCAGAAGGTGTTTTGCCATCAGTTGGGCTGTCCCTGAAGCACAGCCACAGTCTCCAAAGAGAGCAGCTCAGGCAGGTGGGAAAGGAGGGATAGAAATCCCCATGTGAGATCTTTCCACTGCCTCAGAGAACTTTTAGGCACACTTATTCTAAACCTGTGAACTGCGTCTCCGTATCAACAATTCCTTTTATAATAAAGGACTTTTTTTTTTTTAATACAACTTATGCCAATCTTTGCTGTTTAACTGTCACTATAAATGACAGGCTCAATCTGTAACCTTCTCTATCTGCAGCTGCAGTTCCTGTCACAGAGCTTTACACACAAGCACCACAAACCTACAAGGAGCATCACAGTTTGTGCTAAACACCATCTGGGAGGAGGTCCAAGATCGGGGAGAGAGGATTTGTCTCATCACACTCCAACACCAGGAATCACGTGGAGAAAGGAAGAAGCAGCCGCCACTCATCCAGTAACACAGGCAGCGGCCACTTTGCACGGTATCAGTCACTGTTTCAAAGCAACAGGTCTGCAAACCAGCTCACACCAGACACTCAAGGAAGTTCAGCATTCGCTGCCGCGCGTTAAGAGTCTCCACGCTGCTCTCTCCTTGCACATTAGTTAATGCTAGAAAAATACAGCTGTCAATTCTCACGTAGCAGCTGAGATTTGGTAGTTCTTAATGAAATACAAGCTGCGCTAACACGAGGCATGTTAAAACTGTCGGTTCAAATATGTGTTACTAAAACAGGCCGTAGGAAGCTTCACTTGTTCGATAGGCTGTTTACAGACTTACATACCGCAAGTCCGAGTTAATGTGAATAAAAACTGAAACGAAAGTATGAGTGATATCCTTTTGATGTGGCTTGTGTGTGCACTTTCCTTTTATAGCAGATGGATATTTTTCTTGCAGAAGATTAAGTTATAAATTGGAGAATGTTTTCTTTGACGTTTGCCACTTTGGTCCTGATGGAAATTAATGTGAAAAATGAGTGTGAAAGTTGTTTTGGGTTTTTTTTTTAATTAAATTATTTGTCTTTATGCTCCTTGAAGTTTGTGGATGCTGAGTAACGCCGTGCTATGCCCTGCATTCTCTTCATAGGTTCTATGCTGGCTAAATTAATTACAAGACAAGCCTTTGGAATTAAGTGTATTTTAAGTTCAGAGGCATCTGTTTAGAGTCTTCTAATACCTCCAGCCCCTTTGGAAATATACTTGTTAGTATGAGTGGTGTAATTTTCATTTCCGCTGGCATGGTTTAGTAGGACTTCTTTAGTTTCAGACACACTTCATTTGACCTATCAAGGGCATAAACTCTGAGGATGGTCTCTCACCATTTTTGTTTTCCTAGCAGACAGAAGTGAAAAGATTCATTTAAATGTACCCTAAGTTTTAAAAGAATGTTGTTCCTGCTTTTCTTTTTAAATAGCAAGATGATTGTTGTTTTTAAAGAAATAAAAAAATGCAAGTGAAAAAAATGCTTTGAAGGTTACAGAAAACTGGAAGAACAAGGTATCTGTCTTCCCTGTAATTGGTGCAAAAATAAAATGTGTGAATAAAGTATTAAATATCAAATTCATTAAGTGGAATGGTAGCAATAATAAATGGGAATAAATGGGAAATAAAACTGCGAATTCGGGAGGTTTGAATTCAAAGCAGGAGCAGATTTTGTTCTCTAAAATGATAGAACTTTGGTTTTGTTTTATAATTATATTTTGAAGGTGCTGAATTTCACATAAATACTCAGCTGAAGGAAGAAATTCCTCAAGTATCTGCTTTTATGGAAAGGATTAAAGCCTGGCAGATCCATGGCCCATAGATCCCTAATATTCTCAAGGATGCAGCTCCACCAGGCATTGCCCACAAGGGAGACTGAAGTTTAAACAGGGCAGCAAAGTCCTCCACGTCAGCAGCAAGATTCCTACAACACACCATGCGTTCAGCAAGTGCTGAAGTGCAACCCAACACAGCTAGCAACACAGATCTGAGCCACGCTCCTACACTTGCTAACAGGAAAAAAGCCAAGTAGGTTCTCCTGAGACACTTTTGTGCACAAAACACCCACAACTTTGTCACTTCAAGGTTCACTGCTCTGCAGTGCCAAAACTGGAGGAAAGGAGTCTCAAGGGAGATCTTCTCACTCTTGATGACTCTCTGACAGGAGGTTGGAGCTGGGGGGGGGATCGGGCTTTGCTCCCAAGGAACAAGCAACAGGGCAAGAGAAAAAAGCCTCAAGTTGTACCAGGGGAGGTTCAGGTTGGATATTAAGAAAAATTTATTTCCTGAAAGGGTTGTCAAAGGCTGGCCCAGGCTGCCCAGGGAAGTGGTGGAGTCCCCATCCCTGGAAGTATTAAAGATCTGTGGAGATGTGGTGCTGAGGGACATGGTTTAGTGGTGGCCTGGCACTGCTGGGTTAACAGTTGCACTTGATGATCTTAAAGGTCACTTCTAACCAAAACAATTCTATGATTCTAAAAAAGCAGTATAAAAGAAGAGGAAGATGCTGTCCAGCATTACAGCTGCTGCTGTTATTGTTGCTGCTCCAGTCCATGTTGGTGATGGCCACAAGAAATACTTGGCACATACAAGGAGCTTGAAGGAAGAAACACAAGGAGGAAATACCTGATTGAGAAGGGAAAAAACTGATGTAGAGGAAGGAAAGCTTACGTCCAAGGGATACTCCCTACAGATCTACTCTGTAGGACAACTGGACCATCATCTGGTGCAAAAGGCCAGCCATCTGTTGGGAAGGAAGGATCGTGCTCTGCACTTGGTAGCAAACGTATTAACTAACACAAAGTCTCCAGTCTAAACCTGAGCCCAGTTACTTGGGTGGCCTCCTTTATCTTTGCAGTATCTGTGGTGATTGGCATGCTCTGATTCTCTGGTGCCTATTCTTTGATACCAGGGGAGATACAGGGTATTCACCCCGATGGCTGAGATCAGAGGAATCCACTCTCTATGCAGCCAGAATCAGGGAAGAGTCTCTGGACAGAGCAGCTTGCCACAAACAAGAGGTGACTAACACTGGGGCCTTCTCCAAAGCAGCACCTATGTATGCTTTAGGAAGATGCTTGTAATTTCTCCCTGGCTCTTGAGCATACCTAGGTGGACACAGTAGATACTTCCTGACACACTTCCCTTTATTGCACAATGGCCAACTACAGGAATATCTTAATCTAAAGAAGGTGGAATCAGCTCCTTTCAGGACATGCACTGGAAAATCTTACTGCCGTTTACTTGCATCTGCAGACATCTGAAACCCCTCATTACAATACAGTTACTCTGCTGTGTAAACTGGACACAGTTTAAAATGTCATCAGCTGAAAGTGAAATGCCAAAGTATGCAGGATTTAAAAGGTCCTCAGCCATCAAGGGCTGTGGCCAAACCAGACATGTCTCAGATTAAACATGTCAGCTAGCTAGGATACTTGTCATTGAGAGCATATCTCCCACGCAGACCCCGGGGTGCTCAGAGTGACAGGAGACTGCCTGCAGCACTTTCCCTCCTTTCCACCCTTTCCATTGTTTGGTTGGTGTAAGTGTAACACTAACTCAGAATTAATTTCCTGACATTCACTCGGCTCTCCAAACTGCACCTTCTACTACCTTCCCTTCCCCATCTAAATTATCGATGTGTATTTACAGCCTGCACCTTTAATAAGTCTCTTTTTTTTTGGTCTTGGAATTATACTGTGATGATAGTCAGAGCACAGTTAGGTGGTTCTGTACAGAGAGTACATTGCAAATCCGTATGTACTGTAAATCTCTTTCTCTGGGCTGTATTAATATTCTGCATATACCCCATCAACCCCTAATCTCTTGGCATTATTCATTTCGAAAGCACAGCTCATCTAGGTTTTGCATTGGCTTTTTACTCAAAAACTTAGCAGATAGAGAGTAAACTAAACTGATGTGAAAAAGCTCTGTTCATTGGAATCTAGGGAAAAAATAAATTGTGTTGGCACATTTTATTGTGTTTCTGAACACAGAAATAAGGCTCCAACCTTAGCAGAGAATAGCTGGAATTTTGGAACTCGCTGAAAAAGTTTTCTCTTGGAAGATGGATTAAATTGATCATTTTTTCCTAGACGGAGTGCACTTCAGGCTCATTTTGCTTTGTAATTAAGAAGAAAGCCAGAAACATCATTTACACATTAAGAATTTAATAGATATATTTTTCTAGCTTTATGCATTAGCACAGGACAGCCCATTAATGAAATAAGTCTTCCTTCAGGGTCAATTTAGATGGGCTGTAATCTTCTGCAAATATATTGCAAATGAGGATCATTTAATGATCTTAAAACTAACTGCCAGAAAAGGATTGTTATAAGTCTCCAGACAACAAAAAAGGGTTTTGGCATGGCTTGTAGTATCTTTGTAATTAGCAAATGTTTAATTTCAACCCACCACATCACAGAATTGAAAATATTATCTTCTGTGGAGGTCAGATTCAGGCTCTCTGACCTGGGAGGTTAATTCCGAGAAAAGAAAAGCCTGTGCTTGTGGTTGTCAGTCAATAAAACAAGAGCTCCAGCCCTCTTCTCAAATCTAGATGCTTTAGTTTGACATCTGAGTACCACCTCTGTATGATCAGATCCAGACATGCAAGGAAACCCTAAATGAAAGGGGGTAGGAATAGCAACAGCAAATGGGTGAGGAGAATGAGTATTTTACTAGGGTTAGAATTAGTGAGTCTAACTCTGCTAACTGGACAGCTAGATTTTTTCTAGGCAGTCACACAAAAGCTCTTCTCCATCTCCCACTTCGTGTTCTGTCTGTATCAATATCCCCTGTTTCCCCATGTGTTTCTTTGCTATCTTGACACAGTTGTATTTTATGATCCAAGCTACGGTAGACAGATTCTTGGGAATTTGGGAAGTGTGAGTAGGTGGGTGAGAGTAGCTGTTCAGGGACTCTGCACATTTTATAACTCACACAGCAGTCCCTCAGTTTTAACTGCTCTACAAACCTGTCCTGATGCTGTAGGATCACCTCTGGTATTTCACCCTGCAGCCCTTAATAGTGACTGGAGCACCTTACTAAAGGAGCTGGACAGCAGAGTGTTTGCATTTCAGAATTACGACCAGACCATGGTATTTTGCATCTTTACAATTTACCCAACAGTCTTCTTTCCACCTCATCTTTCTACCAGGAACAGAGGCACACCTTCAGCAGGTCAGCTGGAGCATTTCAGTAGCCCAAGCAAGGAGAAATTCATGTGCCTTTCCCAGGCTGACTTACGGTCTTTCTGACGGTTTTTCTAAGGTGTCTTACTCGACTAAATGGGCAATTTGCTAGCTCCATTTTGAAAAGTTGGTCTCTGTAGAACATTTCTGATTTCTTGCACCAGTAAAAACCTTGGAACAAATTTTGTATTAGTACAAGAAAGGCATTCTCAGTTCTATAAAAGGTTTCCAATCTCTCTTCAAGCTTATGAGTAAAAATAAGTAATTTTCATATTTTCTTTGCCTTCCTTCTTTCCTTTCTTTCAAAATAACTTTCAAGGCATTACTTTCAGTTGATTCATATTTACTTGTTTTGTGTTTCATACACTAAGAGTAGCATTTTTAGTAAATGGTAGTGGAGTAATGGTTGTTCTGTGCTTCCCTGGGAATTTTACCACTGATTTCAACAGAGGCCCATTCGGGTCAACACCAAATATTAATGGAAATTTTAACCTAAGTTCCCTTACATCTGTCTAGGTGCTTTTAATGGAAATACCCAGAGTTCAGATATCATTCTGAACTCAAGAGGCCCAGGGTCTTTGTTTTGCTTTAAGAGTGACTTCTGACAGACTTGCAGTTTTGTTTTAAAGAGAAGAATGCAGTAAACCACATCTCCCAAATTCTCACAGGGATTTTTTTAGCCCCTTTTTACTATCTGAGAAGACATTGTATTAGCCTGTAGCAAAGTATTACCAGTGCAGTACTTCTGCAAGCTTTGGCCAGTATGAAAGAGATTTGGCTATCAGTTTTGAAGAGGGCTCTCTGTTGACTAGTTGCATAAAACCTCAAGGAGGGAAGAGTTTGTGGGAATGTCTCTAAGAGCTTATAATCTTTGTTATGTGTATACTGTTAAAACACAAGATTGCACACAAATAGCATGGCAATGATTCTAGTGAAAACTATTTGCCAGCATGACTGCTTTAATTCACTGGCTCAAGCTCTAAGAAATAGCAGAGCTTTAAAGAAGGGCTCTATACATAGCCTGTATTGTTGCCATCAATTGAACTCCATAAGGAAGAAAACCTCGGAGGCTAACTGGAGGCATTCTGTGCTTCCCTCTGTTTTATTGCACAACCTTAGACACGATGTGTAAAAAAGGTCAAGACATCATGTAGGCTTTTGCATTAAGCAGCAGAACACTAATTAGTTTTACTGACAATGAGGTTTTGTGCTTGTGTTCTAATATTTTGATGTTTAGTTTTGCTTGAAAACGAAGTCTAACTCGATACAAAGCCTCTTCTATTCTCTGTTGTCTTTTCCTCAGCATTATTTTAAAACCAATCATGTGTTCTCCAGCTTAAGTGTTCAGTGTTCTGTTGCTTCAGTTTTAATTTAATGCTCGTACTTCAAAGGGAATTTAAAAAGCAAAATCTAGTAGCCCATCGTATTCATCTCTGAAGTGGCATTTGTAGAAAACATCAGGTAGTAATTGTCTCCCTCAGCTCTGTCCCTGAAATTTGTCCTACTGATAGCCGGCTGCAGCACTGGCTTTGTGTATTTAACTCACTGCACTCAAGACACATTTTTGTGCTTTTTTACCAGGGATATTTGCTTTAGTTATAATGATGAGAGGCCCTACCTAAACAATAAGAAAATTTGTTAATAGGCTTTTGCAACCAAATGATCTTTCCTGAGTGTTTTTTGGCTCTAGATAATGCTACTATTGCATTAATTCAGATTCTAGTTTACTGCCTATATGTATGGATGTTGGAAACAAAGACCAGCCTTGGTGAGCTCTAAATGTCCCCGTCTACGAAACAGTCACACATCTGATTAAGACACAGAGTCAGTCGATCGCTTTTTTGTAAAAAGTTAAAAAGATGTGTAAATGTCTGCAAGATTAAGGTCTGTTAACATTGTGGTTCCCTGACTGATGTGAACGCACAGTTCCTACCCCAGCGAAATGCTTATTCCATCAGAGTCGCTAATGGGATAGAAGTATTATGTAGTAATAGTAGTAGCAGTAAGAAGAATAAGAATAAGAATAAATCACCACTAAATTATATCCCACTGGTTAAAATATATCCATCCTGCACATTCTCGGAAGAGCCGAGCTGCCTCTGACTGCGCCGTGAATCAGTCAAGTGCTTCAAGAGAACTTTTGCCCAAATGCAAATGCAGTTTATTTAGCCCGGCGCAATACTGTGTTAATGTGGCTGCAGGGCTCTCGACTGGCTTGGAGAGCAGGCAGACTGAATGCTTGCCTGCCCAGAAAGTACTCTGCAGAAATAACCTCCATTTTTGGCACAGAAGTGCTATTTCATTCAAAACAATGATACTGTTAAAAGTACAACAGTTAGGAATGAGAGCATTGC
Source organism: Chloroceryle amazona (assembly GCA_027560015.1). Classification (NCBI taxonomy): domain Eukaryota; kingdom Metazoa; phylum Chordata; class Aves; order Coraciiformes; family Cerylidae; genus Chloroceryle; species Chloroceryle amazona. The sequence goes on from JANHFX010008990.1 coordinate 23,398, forward strand.
AAAGGCATACTCAAAAGCTCAATTCAACTGCCACATGACAGGCTCAGAGGCAGCTGTAATGGCAGCAGTTCAAAGGTCTAAAATGCTCAAAGAAGGAAGCCAAAAGCTACTGCAGAGAAGAATCTGTCATAACTTAGTATCCTGAAGCACCCAAGCAAATAAAGCTGGTAAAAAAAAAAAAGTGCACTTCCCTCACCTTCTAGGAAAAATGGGGAAGGGGGAGGAAAACAGATTAAGCCATATGTAATAAAACAAGAGGATGAATCTAAACATTTTGTCGTCATTTAACCACAAACCCGCTGCAGTGGAGCATTCGTGCTGGTGTTCCCCACTGTTGCTCTCCCTTTCCAGCACCACTGCCAACAGTACTGAACTGGGTGCCAGAAACAGTCAGTCGGGGACTCCATTTTAAAGAGTACTGCTCTACAGTGAGCAAGAACGGCAGAAACAGGGATGGTTTTCTCTTCAGTAGTTTGGAAGAAAATGGCCTAAACAGTAAAGCTTTACTCAAACCCAGCTTTCCCCAAACCTGGGGTCAAGTTTCAGGGAGTTCCAACATGCAGGTTGCAACAAAGACCCGGGACATGCTTCCCACACCTTGGCGCAGTGGAAAGTTTGCGTCATCAGGTGGGACCAGATCATTGACCGTGAGCACAAGACCCTCAGAATTTGTGTCCCCTGCATTAACAGGGTGGCTGAGTCCGCCCATCCTCTTCTCAGGTCAGAAAGGTACATCTGGAGATCCTGCGATGGCAACAGCCCTCCGTGTAAGAGCGCAAGGAGGGGCACCCAGGCACAGTTCAGTCACCTTTCCAGAGGACTATGGGAGAGCTACTGCTCTGCCTCACAGGACATTAGCTGACGGCACTGGGGAGGATTTGGGGCTAATGGAAAGCAAAACCTCCTCTAGCTTCTCCTGAAAGTCCAGGCTTGTGCTTAGGTGGAGCAAAGTGTATGACCCAGTCTGTACTGAGCACCTGTAGTGTGCTATAAAGTAAATGGTTCAAGCTGAAAATTCTCTTTCAAGCAGAAGAGCAGGTTTTCCCCAGTTTTACAAGCGTCCGTAGGAAACAAGGGTAGTATAAAGGGTCTTTCAGCTCCTGCTGGAGCGGTCTGGGATGTTACACACACAGGAACAAAAGGACAGGCTCTGTGCTGGAGGGCTTAGAACACAAGAGTAGTTTCTATCCTTAGTACTAACTCTGTCTTGTTTACAAGTGAGTTCTAATCAAGTCCATAACACTTAGGGCCCACAAGCTCTGATACCTTTATTTCTATTAAGTGGACTCCTCCTGTGAGTGGTTTTGAAATGCTCACAGTGAACACTCAGAGAGCAATCCACTACGTGGCATGAATACGTGAGTCTCAGTTTTGCCTGAAAGCCTCGTTAAAAATGTCATCTGACCCATCTATTCCTGGAAGGAGAAAGGTTGTTGTCCTGGTCTGAGTTAGAACAGAACTAATGCTGTTCCGTGATTTTACTTTGCAGCTCAGTCTCTTCTAACTGCACTGTCTGAAGTTAACAGCGTATTTTTGCAGACTGCTTCTAGCAGTGACAATGCTCCATGTTTGGAGTTACTACCAAGGATTGGGGTGCAGACCAAGGCCACTGCTGGATCTTTTGCACCACACTGGGGGTGCAGAAAGTAAAAGGCCGCACCTGCAGGGAGGAGCAACCAGGACAGGAGACCCTAAACTGACCAGTGAGGGATTCCAGCCCATGCACATCATATTCGGTATAAAGCTGAGGGATCGTTAGGGTCAAGCATCCAAGGAGGACTCTGTCCATTCTGCTTTTGACCCTGAGCCATGTGTTCCAGAAACCAGTTCCCTTGTACAGTTGAGTCACAGCTGGGACTTCCCCAGTGCCTGCTCCACAGCATCAGTGGTGATGGTAACATAACTGTCAGCAGGAGTGTTGGCTTTAATACAGGCTTTGTATACTTGTGTACATATTCCATTTTATTATTATTTTATTAAAGTCGGTTTTGTTTTCTCTTCTAACCCCTAAGTTTGTCTCCCATATTCCCTTTCTCTTCCCCTTTGGGAGTGGGGAGGGATTAACAGAGAGCATCTGTTACAGGTCTAGTGGATGGCCCTGACCCTAAATCCTGACAGATGCCTAACTCCTTGCTCTTTTTGCTTATCTGTGTATTCAGCTTGGCTAATCTCACACAGAAATCAGGAATGGGCTGTAGTTTGTAGGGATTTTTTTTCCTCATTTCCTGCTTGTTTTTATCCACTGTGTACACTGAAGCAACACAGCAAATCATTTTGGAGGAACTTGGTTATTAGAGCAGCACGATACACAGTGTGTCTTGTTATACAACTCAATATTTTTAATTACTTGCCTTTACTAGTGAGACAAAATTTAGAGTCAAGTTTCAAGTAATCCCTTTTATTGGACTAATGCAGCAATATTGACAGTCGAGCTTTAGGGATGTACAAAACTGTCCTGCAGGTCAGGAAGGGGTTGACTCTAAGAATGGATTCCTATAGCCAGAAAGCTGGTTTGTCAATACTGTACAGTTTGTCCGATAAAAGGGATTACTCAAACATTGGCTCTACACTTAAGTCTATAAAGAAAATATCCCAGCTTTTCAGTCACATTTATGACTTTAAGTATGTCTATTTTGTGACTAACCACTCCAAACATGAGGGCTGCTCTAAACAAACCGTTAGCTACAGCCTTACTACAAAAACCAACCACCAAACAGTGGGTCCCCACCTTCCCCTGGTATACATTTGAGCAGTTCTGGGGAGTTCAGGGAAGTTGCATTGACTTGCACCAGCTGAGAGTCTGCCCACAGACTTCCAGTGCTAGTGTTTATGTGCCATTCTTTAGAAAGAACTTTTTGTAGCCCAATAAGACGACATTCAAACCAGAAAAAGCAAAGAAATTCATTGTCATAGAGAAGCTGTACCCACTTGAACTGAATCTGTTATGATGTTCAGTACTTATGAAAGGCAGCACCCTGCCTTGGTGCTTTAGATCATCTCAGAAACCTGCTGGCCTTAAGCAACTTGCAGGAGGTACCGAAGGTAAGAATGAGCATTTCCCAGATTCACAAAGCGTACCCCTGCTCTGTTCCTGTTTGTTAGTTTAAAAATAAAGCAGCAAGAACCTACTTACATCTCAACACATGTTAGATTAAGGCAAAACCACCCAAAACATGTCAGTGACTGGAAGTCATACTAGCAGGGAAGAAGAAAGAGGCCATCACCCACTTAGACTCACAGAAGGATGTTTCATTTCTTGTACTTCCCAACTGAAAGCTTCACAGCCAAAATAAATTTGGTAATGGAGTTACAAAAACTCCTGAAAATAGAGTTTTTATAAGGTAATATAAACCCTAACACAACCTTAATTATAGTGACACAATCTCTGTGCTATAAATAATGACATCTTTGACCAATATGATGCATAGCAGCATGAAAAGTGATGTAACATAAGCAATGTCACTGCTAAAAGTTAAAGGGGAACACATTTTTCTCAGACAGAATACCCACTATCAATTTAGACAGCACATATCTGATCTAGATTTATGGTAGTGAATAATGGTGTCATGAATGCTAAAGTGTCTGCAGCTTTCAAATAGTTTGGCAAATCTGTACATCAAAATCAGTTTGAAAAGGAAGCACAACCCTCCCTCTGAGATAATTGCAACTAGAATAACACTATATATACTTTTAACATGTTTTTAAAGTGCCTTCATCTTTTGTGCTCTTGATAAAAATGGTGAAGAATGACATTATATATTGACTGAAATATCTGGAAGAGGCAAGATCTCTGCATCAGTGAAAGCAGGGAGACCTTTAATAAAATGAAGATTAGTCCATAACTAGATGAAATACATGGAGTTTTCTTTCAGAATTTAGCAAATATTTTGGCACCTAGTTAAAAACACAGCTTTACTTCAAAACCTCTGCTTTAAGTGTTGTATCAACATTTCAGTTCTGATGCACTTGAGAAATGGACAAAACCCAACAGGTTGTGGTATTCAGGGATGTATTTTATGTTAAGCACATATTGAAGTTAAAGCAAATTATCAACATTATTCTTGAGTCCCTGAACTCAACAGGTTTTATGCACATGCTTAAGTTCTCATGTCTGTTATGGCCTGAAACATGAATTCTGAACAAAATTTTCACAGCCCTAATGAAATAAACTCCTGTTCAAGCTAACAAGAATTTTACTGGCTGAAAATAGAGCAAAATCTCCAGGGTTTGGTCATCAGCCCGATGCACAGGTAATTTCCTCACTTCTTTTCACTCCTGGGGAAACCACTTCTGTGACATCTTTATTCCTCAGGACACTTTAAAAACTGGGAAATAAACATAGGATCCCAGTGAACCACAGCCTGCCCTGGGACAGAAAAAGCCACCAATTGGTACTCAACGCAGCAGACAGCTGCTGGAAAAGGAAACATTTTGCAATAGAAGTAATACTACACCTCATAAAACGGGCTGTGAAATACTGAGTAACTAGCTAGAGAAATGAAGAGGCTGCCTTAACACCTGACACAGTCTCTGGCATCTCTGCCAGCCTCAGATGCACGCGTTGGGAGCCGAGACATCCTGCAAGATCACGGAAGGAAGGAGAGATTTTAGTGGGTTGAAATGCCCTTTGCCAGTCCCCCCCAACTCTTTCTGTCCCCCCAGTTCTTGTATGAGTGTTCGCTGGGTGATAAAAATAGCCATGTTCATTTCTACTGGCCTTATAATATGCCCATAGTCCTGGCTCCAGACACTTCAGATTATGGCGCAGGAAGCAAACCCTGAACCAGTCCAGGGGGCTCATAAACCCCTGTACACGGCTTAGCCCTGAGGAGGAGCCCGCTGAGGCAGATTCCTTGTGGTTCTGCTGTGCTGTCTCTATGTAAGTGCTTCAGTGCCCTCCTAGCCAGGGATCAGGGAAGAGCTGAGACATGCAAAGCCTGAGTATTGCAAAAGGTAATTTTGTTTCTGAGGGGTATATACAGATAATGAAAGAACATGCTGAGAAGTATTTGCTTTTTAGCAGCTTTGGGCCGGACTCTTCATTGGTATAAACCAAGAACAACATCAACAAAGTAAAGAGAATCATACCAGCATTAAAACAATGCTCTTCTGAAGCATGATCACTCACAGATTACTGTAAACATGCAGTGATTCACACTGTACATAATTTTGCTATTTTGTATTAACATTTTTAACATGATGAAATAAAGCCCAAAGAACACAATGGCCCTGGTAAGAAAAATGATTTCTTGCACATACTTTTTAAATGAAATGCAATGAGACTTTGTGATTCAGACCTTAGTAGGCACAAAATTTAGAATAACTCTGTTTATCTGTGCAAACTTTCCTTAGCCTGTTGCAACTCCAAATGTTTTAACTGTTACACATGGGTGTTTGGTAGAATATACGAAATAAAAAGTTTACAAAGACTTTCTTTTTCTCCAGCCTACAAAGGACTCCAAATCTTTACTGTTCAGCACAGCTGCCGAGAATAGGCACACTAGAGCTTTTGTCCGGTGAGTCAAACTGAGTGGGAGTGAATACCATTAACCCTTAAAACAGAATTATCTTATTCTTTTGATTTTACTGGACACTGTAATATGTTTGTGGCCATATTTGGAACACATCCGGCTTGATCTAGGAGGACACAGGAATAATAGATATCATTCAGATCATAATTAGCCATGTACTTGCAATAGCGGGATGTAAAGCAAAAGGAAAAACACTGAAAATGTTGTTTTTTTGGACTGTGACAAAGAGCTTTTTAAATGAGTTTGGGCATTTTTAGTGTCTGACTCATGTCTGGAGAGTTCTGCTATATTCCAGAATCCTTTAACTTTTGTGTTTTTTATTTCTGCCTTTGACAATGACATGCTAATGGCTTCAGGCATCCTACTGCCTTCTCGTGCATATTGCTCTCCTTTGTTTTCTGTTAGAGAGAAAATGTCAGAATTTTAGAGAGTGGATTTTGTGATCATGGCAAGAGTTAAGGAAATTTTAGTGTATCCTGTAATGACAAACTGAACCTTCCTTAGACAGAGTTTTCACATTTTATATACTGTTCCTCTTTTCTTCATGAGACTACATCATAAAATCATAGCAGGAACCAGGAAATAATCGCTTTAAGAGCCACTGATATATCAAGCATTTATGTAAGCAAAGCATTTTTATTATTTTACCAAAGTTTTACACAAGGCCAATACATGCTAGAAGAAGAATGACAGGATGGACTGAGGCCTGACCCTCCCCTCTAAATTTCTTGGGAGCAATACTATTTTATTCAGTCACCTGAGGGCCAGGGTTGGCACCAACAAGCACTTACTGTGGGGTGGAAGTCACTGCTTACAAAAGAAGACTCCACAACCAGAACCTTGACACCTCTAGTGGTCCTGAAAACAACTGAAATGTCATTTTTCTTTTGTAATCCTTATGCAGCGATGTATGTACGTTAATTCCTATGTAACCACGGGGTCGCAGGCATGATCAAGTGATCTTAGCTAATCCAGTATATTCACGTGATACAAATCTAAGCTTGACATTTCAAATGTCTGTGACTTAGGAAGGCACACTGGGATTTGGAAAATGCACCTTAAATTCCTTTTCATAAACTACTACACAGCACATACTGACCAGAACTCGCTGTATTATTTTGGTATATCACTGCACTGCCTCAAACAAAATATCTGCTTCTCGCTGGGCAGGGCAGCTACACGGCATGCTGTCAGTCTACACATCAGCTTGAGGGGTTGATCACAGACATGCCCCCTCTCAAATCATACTCTCCATCCCACACCTGGCAAAAGAATGCCCAGAAAGAGAGGGATGAGGACATCCATGACTTTATAGTGCAATTTGATGGCAAAGAATTTTGATGACCAGTACACATCCACCCTTGAGAAAAGGTCCAATTGCACACGGCAAGAAAAGAAAGGTGGGTGTGAAACAAAAAAACAAAGGCCTCAAGTCTTTACTTACTGACATAACTCAGAAGTAATTCCTTTGATGGCACTGAATTTACAGTGGTGTCAACCTGATAGTGGAAGATGTCTAAAGATGGCAAAGACAGATGAGCAGGAGGATGGCAACAGGATGTAGAATAAAGTGAGAAGCATATAGGATGAGCATAAAAATAGAACAAAGCCCAGAGCCACAATTTTGCTGCAAGAGCAGCAAACTATTAATCGCAGTACTGGGGTGAGGGAGCCTGCAGCACCTGGGCAGCCACAGTCCTACACCTTGGTGAATTACACATTTGATGGCAGAAAAAACTGTAGAAGCTCCTTCACATTTTGCTAAATGAAGTCTCTAACTGGTTGTGTGATAGTAAGGAGGAATTCCTAGCATCACTGTACAAAGCAAAAAGTCTTCCAGAGACATTAAATTGGATCTGACCGTCATCTTGTAGGTTCCAAATGAAGCTGGCGGGAGTGATTAAGCAAAAGCAGTGTGAAGAAAGCCTAAAATATTCAGAGAGATAAAACAAATTGCTCAGAGTAATTCTTTGCCTATTGTTTTGTTTTTATCCTTTCTTCCACTCAAATACTGGCTAGGGAAAAAAGTGATGAAGTGTCACTGAAAACATGTAGCTGAGTTCTCTGAGAATCCAAGAATATGAAAGCTAGCTGAAGGTGGAGGGACAGCAAGTGCTCAAGCTAGAAACCCTAAGAACAGGAAAAGAAAGAGAAGAGAAGAGAACATACTGTGCAGGAGGTAATATGCATATGCTGCCCTCAACACCAAGGAATTTAAGTAGGTCTCAAGCTGCCTGTGGATCTGACATTGAAACCAGAGCTGTCTGTACTTAGTTTTTTTGGATCTGATGGACTCCTCACAGTGTTTCAGTTTATGGACAGAAAACAGTCAAAGAGAAGCTAAGGCCTTGTTTTCACTACACTGTTCCGCTAGGGTACGATGTGGGTGCTATTCTAAACACACAGAAACCCAGTACAGGAGTTGTGCTCCAGCTAATGGGGTGAGTCAGGGGGAAACTGAGTTGCAGGTGAAAGCTTCTCTCCTGGCTAAGAATGCCACTGAAGCCCCAAGAGTGCTGCTGTCTTCCATGCTTTCCCAAATTACCCTCTGATGGTACTTTTGGGGACCCTGTCTCTTTGCCAGCCAATCGGAGACAACCTCTTAAGACATAATTATCACATTTTGACATGGGAGCTTTGCCTTAGTATGCAACTGCCTGCACCTGTGTTTTCTATAGCTTCACTGTAGCTGGGTAAGCAAATAATATCTAAGGGTGAGACCTTTCTCCATAGCCTGTGGCTATGTGACCTGGCTACATGACCCGAGCCTTACCCTTCAGCTCCTTACTCATGGTTGTGCTGTGACACCAGTAAGATTTATGCTTTGGGGGTCAACACTTCAAATCAGCGTGTTCTCATGACATCACATGCAGGCTGTCTGATGAAAGGATGCATAGGAGTAGTCACTGTTGACAGGAAGAGAATATATTAGAGACATTAAAAAAAATGGAGTCCCTTACCATGTTCTGAGCAGTTTAGGAAGCTGCCTTCCACTACCATGAAGTCCTGTATCTGTATCACAGGACACTTAAGGACCTGGGAGAAAGTACGAGACTAAGGAAGACATGGAGCTGACATGAGTTTGCACTGGTGGCCATGGCCAGTCTTGCTGTTCCTAAAACTCCCAAGAGGTAAGACTAGAGCCAGGAGAAACATGGTAAGAAACAAGCAATAACTAAGACTGGCTGCCTAAGAAGAGAAAAAGCAACCCCTAATGATTAAAGATGTATCATAGAAGAGACCTGTCATTGCTTGCACAGGACCACACTGTGTGCAGTAGAAGACAGGCATTTGGAAACACTAGAGGAAAAATTCATGGCATTTACCCTTCCTCCTTTGACGTGCAAAGAGCTGGAATCTCACATTCCCTTTTGACCATAATAAGAACCCTTCTTCCAGTTCCACACCCCAGTCTCTTCTTCCTTTCCTTCAGCTTCTACTTTCTCTTCTCATGATTTTGTTAACGTGAAATTATAAAGCTGTATTTGGCAAACCTAGGAAAAACTGTGACAGGAATTTTGTCTCTAGATCAGAGGACAATGATTTATCTTCACTGTGGTTTGGCTGTAATACTGACTCAGAATGGGGCAATTGGTAAATCAGATGCATGTAGCACACAATTTGAAGAATACAACAAAATACATAAAGGCAAAGTCATGTATTTTGGTGTAATTTGGGAAGTTTGTACTGAGCCCAAATATTTTTCACAGGACAATATGTGTGTGATATTCACTCTGATGTGCTAAAATCAGTCAGTAGAAAAATGGATTTCATAGAACTGATGAAATTAGAAGAAAGAAATGAAGCAGGTAAGAGAATGAAAGAGATAATGAAAACTCTCCTATTGACCTTATTAAAGGATAAACAGAAAAGTAGGAGCTGAATTCTTTGCAGCGGACTGGAGAAATAAGCAGAGATAGAACACGATTAAAACCAAACTGAATGAGGTGGGGAACACAGTTAAACTTCTGCAGTCTCCAGCAAAAGAGTGATCAAAGTGACTAGTCCTCTGCGTGGCCAACTTGGGCTCCTCAACTCAAAGGATCTTGTAGCCCTTCGCAGGTGGATCAGCTGCCAGCTGCCCTCAGTGGGGATCCAGAATGAGGTTCACCTGCTGGAATATACCTTAATTGGTTTGTCAGTGCACCCAGCTTAAGTCAGTGAAGAAGCCAATGAAAATTAATGAATTAACTCAAATGACATTGCAGGCTTCAATGGGAAGTATCCCTAAGAGCAACTGATGGAAGAAAGAGAGGAGTTTCAATACTAAATCAGACCAATGGTCCATCTAGTACCAGATATAAAATCCCTATAACGGACAGCTGTGCAATAAGATACCCATTGGGGAAATTCCTAATACCAGGTGATTTTATTCTGAAGTAAGAGGGCTTATATATTTCTTTCTTACCTAATGTGTCTACCGATGTTCTTATCCTTCATACCATGACCTAAATTTTCTATTTTTCTCCATTTCTGCCTCATTGTCTACTCACAGGAACTCCATAAGCTAAAACACAGTATTTCCAAAATGCTTTTTGTTTTTATCAGTGCTAAATCCATGCAATGTTCCTCTTGTTTGGGTACTGGGACAAAAGTTAAACCAACCATTTTTTTCTACTGTATATATTTCACACAACAACTAACATCAACCTTCTTGTTTAACTTAGCACAGAAACCATATTTTGGCTCCTACAACATAGAAGCTTTTCAAGCTTCCAACAATATTTATTGCTCTTCTGGAGATCTTTAATATTTTGCTATATCTTTTTCATACCACAGCAACTAGAACTGACCAGAAGGTCTGAGACAACAATAGCTCCTAGGATTGATATAAAATTGAGGATTATTCTCCATTCCTTCCTAAATTTTTTTTGACCAGTCTTGGGCAGTGAGAAAAACATTTTCACTAGAGCATTCCCACAGGATCACTTAGATCTTCTTTGCGAGCACTGTTCTCCATGATACAAGAGAAAGCTGTCAGATGCATTATGAAGAATGGTCCCTGACCCATTTTGCACTGGAAAAGAAGATGGGGATCAAAGTGAAAATGTAAAGTCCCATCAAACTTCACAGCTCTGGTCTTCTTCTAAACAACTTCTTACTCATCTTGATATGAAGAAGATTTCAATCTTCCTCTGCAATACACAGGAGTTCTGTAATCTGGGTGGAGATTTTGTGAGAAAAACTGAACACAGATTTTCTGTGGCTGACAATTTGTATTCAGTATTATGCCATTCGAACTGAGAAGCTCTTCCTTCCTTCCTTCCTTCCAGAAGTGCTGTTGTTAAGTTATTGGAGAGTGATCCAAGACATTTCATTCCTACAGTTCCTTTGACCTAATCTGCTTCTAATTCCAGAACTAAATTCAGAATATTCAAGAGCAACTTGAATATTGCAAAGAAAAGAAAATACTTCACAGCTCTTGTGACCAGCGTAAAGAGATTTAGAGGATGGAAGGGACAGATTTCTTCATTGATGACAGCTTTCATTTTATGTAATGGAATATTCCTTTGCAATCATTACAGCAATAAATAAATCCATTTTACCAAATAACCTCTAAAACATTTAATCTCCTATTTACAGACACTCAAGTATACATAGTCCATAATGGAGTGGAAGTTTAATTAAGCTTATTTGCTTAAGGAAGTCTCATACAAATATTGTCCAGAGCAAAGAGAAAGGCACTAGGAAGCTGACTTCCACATAATGTCTCCAAAATTAGTTAATAATGAAAAGATTCTGTAGGACACAGTAAGGGTCCTCTCATCTATACACACACACATATTTTAAGGTCAAAGGGGACTGTCCTCTTGCATAACAATGGCCACAGGACCTCCACACTGACTTCTCTAATAAGAATACCTTACTGTGTGAGCTGTAATCCATCTTTAAGGGGAATACTCAACCTTCATTCAGAACTCATTTTTACAGTTTGATGAGCTCAAGCTTATCAGCATTGACAACAAATTATCGGAAGGAGAAAAACAGATTCCCAAATACTCTCTGTGACTGGGATGCCACAAAAAGCATATTGGAAGAAAAGATGATGTTACAAAATTAAAGCCTATTTTTTTTTCTTCAAATTTAATACTGTTTCTTCAAACTCTGCTTTTAGCAAACTGAGTACTGGGGCCATGTATCACTTAACTCACATTAAGAAAACATGAAGCAGATGCACTGAAATAATTCTGTCTGTAAGTAACAGAAAAGTCAGTATTAGGATTTGTATCTTTCTTAACCGCTATATCCTAAGGGCAGTACAGGAGCCCAGGTACTTTACACCAATAAAGTTGAATGTATTGCCATAACTTAAGTCCTCACCGATAGCGTGTTACGTGGCCAGTTCTTAATACTTCATATCTGCACATATACTGACAGCATGTGACAAGAGAAAACAAGAAATTAATGCAGATAAGAATTTACAGGCATCATTCCAGTGAAAGGTCATAAGTAAAATCAATCTTGTATGGGAAGCAGATTTCCCATTACTGAAATATCCCTGGTATCTCATGACTGCAAGATTGCTCAGTACATCTCTAGTAATAAGGTTAACTCTGGCCAGTATGACTTATCATATCAAGAGTTATATAAGAATTATGTTCAAAGAGCAAAAGGTGCTGGAATATGCAGAAGATGCTACCTGCAGCAAAGAATATTAATTGTGTGGGGCTGGTGGAAAGGCGAGCAGCTGAAAAGAAAGGAACTTTGCATGGAAGAGTCAGTCTCTTCTAACAAAGTCAGAGTTCATGGCATGTGAAAAAGAAGGGTGATTACAAGATAACATCCAGCCTGTGCTGGCAGGGGAGGTCTGATGGCGATGGCAGGGAAGGGAGTACATATATTAAAGTGTAACGTAACTTATCTAGGGCCAAGACAGCACGAGAGAAATAAGAAGGAAAAGGAGATTTAGAATAAAACTGAATTCCATAGAAATTACTTTCAAGAGTTCAAAAAGTATTCTGAACATAAAGAAGAAAAGACACAAACCCACTGTGTGTGTGTTGTGCTCTGTCTGTAATTAAGAAAAAGCAGTCTTGCAAAGATGCAAAGACACAAAAAGATGAATCCTGCATTATATGATAGTAAACAAGGAATGGGGGGGGAGATCTACAAGTAGATAGTGTGTGCAACCACCAGGTGGTTGAGAAGTGTATGACATATGAGGAGCTTAGAAGATCAGCTGGCAGAGGGGATGATTGAGTGGATGCCAGCAGGGAAGAGGCCACATGAAAGACCAAATCCAAGAAATTGGGTCTATGTATCCAAAGCTCTAGGTGACAGCATTAAAGCACTGAGATAAATGAATCGGCTCTCAAGGCAGCAATGATGATGGATAAGGTGGGATAGGATCAACTGCCAAAGGAGTGTGAAAAGGTTCTGGAAATATTCAGAAATGCATCATGGAGGGGAGGGGGGAAGAAGGGGTATGGGAAGGAGCTGTTGCTTTACTTGCAAGGTATTATGGAACACAAGCAACTGGATTTTATTTGCTGTCTCGGTGGTCATTAACAAACTCCATAAAGCAAAATGACTTTGTATAACATCACCAGATATGAATGCTAGAAGATTAAGGGCCCCATCCCAGAGGAGGTGCATTGTCTGTCTGTCCGTCTCTCAAGGCTTGATATGTATATGCAGTTGTTGAGAGGGTGCTGAGCTCTGTAACGGGCCAAACTCAAAAGCCTTTCTGAGTTGCTTCAGGGGCTATAGTAGGGCTGCCACTGAAATCCTGAGGGTTTTAATTGAGAAGAAAATGGCATGAAAGCCACTGTCTCAGCACTTGACTTACTGGTCTGTGGAAGCTCTGTCTCCTTCAGGGTGTTTCAAATGAGAATGGAAGAAAATTGTTAGTTCTAGATCTCCGCAGCACCTAAGCAAACTGTTTTATCCCGAAACACCTTCAACTTTGTGTGTGATCTCAGAGCAACATACTGACATGTAATGAGGAGGTCCCAAAACATTCTGCAGAGCAGTTCTGGCAAAGGTGCAGGGGTGGTTTTAAAAGAGCTCTTTTCTCACTAGCTCCTCGGGCACGGCTTGAAAGCAAACACACAAATCCATCGCAAATCTGCAGTGTCCAGACCACTTGTGCAGCGAGCTTTCTGTATAAATCAAAGGGCAATTGTTCAGGCTCTCTGCTGAGTAAGGACAAAATCCCTGATTCTTTGTTTTGTAACAATGTCAGTCTTCCCTTCTGAGTAAGGACTCTAGTTGTTTTACAAATAAAATCAAATATTGCAGTCCCATTTGAAAACAATTATTCTGGGCCAAATCCCAGAAGGTGCTGAGTGCCTTCAACTCCCACTGCATTCATGGCGACTAAATGTGCTTACTGCTGTACAAGATCTTAGAGATTTTCCTTAAGTGGAAGAGCCAGATCCCTCCTATCTTTTAACCTGAGGCACTGCTTACTCCTGCAAATAGAGCACAGCTTGATCCTGCAAGTCCTCAGCCTGAAAGGTTGCTCTTACTGCAGTGCCCAGTACCACTGACAATAATCTCTACCATCCATAATAAAGTTTTGCAGGATGAAGCCTTAAATAAAATTTATGTCACTGACCTACAACCAACAGCTGCAAGAAAAAAGTAAAACTGTGATGAAAATTCCCAGCCCATTAAGGTGGATATTGCATTACTTCAGCTTTCAGAAAAAAGCTGCCTTAACTCTATCATTCAACAATGGTGCAGACTAAACAGCTCAACTAGACTCATTCAACATCACCATGGTTTTTCTGTACAGCTTAAGGCCTCAACATTTAAGCATGCTTTAAATATGATTCATTAACATTCTACCTGAGAGATCATCAGCAAGGTAAATGAATTCCCCTTCTCGGGCTATGCAGTAGAATGACAGATGCTAGCTAGACACCACTGTCTGCCTTTATGCCTTGCAAATGCCCAAAGATTTATAAACAAATGACCAAAAGGGTGAGGAATTAAGGGTGAAGAGTGGCTCACTAGAACCCAAAGAGGACACAGACACTTGGTCTAACCTCAGCATCCTTATTTGTACAGCTATCTGAGAGCAACTACAAAGAGCACCTGGGATTAACTTTATGCATCTGGCCCAGTATATTGAGTGCCTGTGTGTTTGTGTATGAGCCTTCCGTCTGTGAAATGGTTAAAACTTAAGGTTACCCATCCAAGGAGTAGAAAATGAAGGTTCTCAGTTTGATGGACAACAGCTCAGAGATCCCTGATGTCCCAAAATATTAGGTTTCTCTTCTAATAATGTTGGAAATATTGCCTACTGTCATGATTAATCTTAGCAGCATCTCTGGCTGATTGCAGGTGACGCAGTCACAGCGCAGTGCCTGTGTTGGTTTCCACACACCGTCAAATCTGCTACAAATGCAGGGGTGAAGGGGAAAGAACTGTGATACCAGGTATCCCAGTGGCTAATAGATTGTGACATGAAAGAAGGAAACCTTTATTTTAATTCAAAAAACAAAAGCCAAATAGCAAAACTTATGTACGTGCCTAACTTTTTTTTTTCTTCCTCAAGTGGAAAACATTCGCCTGCTAACAACTCTTGGCTGGCATCAAGGGAAAGTGGAGGTATTTGCAGATGTGGAGGAAGACATACAAAACATTTTTCAAATCAAAGGCTTGAATTATTGCACTGGGTTCATGAAGTTTCACAGGCATGTAGACACACCATTGTCTACACCCTGGAACAAGCTGCCCTTTCTTTAGGAAGGAAAAACAACCCAATGTTTCTTACAATCCGATCTGTATGTATCAGGGAGCTATCTATATTTTGAAATTCTTTGCATTGTCTGTGGTAAGGGTGTGCTGTTTTGGCCCAACAATGGCAACATTGATTTTAGAATTTCAGAATTTTGGTGCATAGAACAAACTGTGAAACAAAACCAGCCTGCTCTCAGTAGTACAACAACAGTGCTCTTATATAAACTTGCCTTTCCTCGCCATTTTACATAGTCAAAGATCAATACTGTTCATTCAGCCAACATTATTAAAGCCATTTATCAGGGACTTTTTTTTGTTGCTAATAAAAAGGGTTTTGCCGACAAAGTTATGTCATCTTCCGCTCACTTGGTAGCAGTGCAGATAATTAGCTTTGTTGTGTCCCCAACAATTGGGCCTTGTTTATGAACTTACATTTATTAAGTGAAAGTATTTGGAAACTGATGGTACATTGAAGTTTGGTTGCCATGGGCAATAATCATCCCAAAAAAGTCATGACCTCCCTGTTATGCAGCTAGTAACTAATTGAAATGATACAAATTACTCTGATTCTCCATCTGCCAATTTAGAGGCTGGTTGTGGTCAAGGGTCAAATGAGCTCCTATTCATGAAACTATGTTTGAAGTGGCTGCTGCCATAGCAAGGGGTTTGGTGTGGACGCTGTGACTCCTCTGGACATTACCCCATACTGGGGAGGAGAGTGTTGCACAGATAGCAAAACAATAAGCCTACCAAGACTACCTTCGGCTGACACATCAAAAGCTTCTCCTTGTCAGTCATTTAGCAGTAGTTGCTACCAACCAGGACATGGTTTACTGGGTAGAAATAAGTGTTGTATTCATCCCCAAGGGCTACCTTATACATTTCACTGACGCTACAATGCCTCCTGAGGTAGTTCTAAGAAATTAAAGTATCATTCTGCATGCGCTCAGCTCACCAGGAAAAACAAAGACCTCCTTTTCAGTGAAACAGAACGAGAGAAATTAAAATCCGATCAACTATCTGAGGTGTCATCCTTGAAAAACATTTATGATAATTCAACTAGGTGTTAAAACAATAAAACATGTTTATCTCGGTAAATATGGGGAGCTCAATACTAAAAAGTTAATAGTATAATGAGATTTTTGTCCTTTAGGAAATTCTGAGTGATTCCAGGGAACATTGCTCAAAGGCTTATTAAATATGTGCCAAATGCACTGGTTTACTGGGTGAACATTTGCAATGCCAGTAAAGAGATTTCTTTCTTTGTGTAAGCTCCTACAGCTTTAACATGTCTAAATCTATTAAAAACATGATAGAAGAAACCACGCCACATGAATAAGCCAGGCTCCTTGGATAATGAAGATTAACATTTTCTTTGTTTCAACATTATTTGAAAGACTTCCCATATAGTTTGAGTCCAGTATGTTTCAACAAACATTTCTGTCAAGACCAAATATGCTGTAGGCCAAACAGCCACATGCCTGCATCACCTCTGCGGGACAGCTATGATTTGTACAGCTAGATTTGTCCCTTTTCTAGCTACTTTTCTCTCTTCAGAAGATACCTCAAACAAACAGATGTGCTACCAATCTCCAGATACACATGAAGCAGCTGCTAAAAAACCCACCAACATGCATACACCTAAACCAGTGGGGATGGAACTGGTCTCATTACGAATTCTGCTCTGATCTCCCCAAGACATCCTAAGCATTATCTTGTTGCAGCAAACACCCCAGATCCTCCATGAGACCACAGAGCTCAAAGTGGGCTCATTTGCCTTGTGTGCTTAATAATATCTATTTTACACACAGCCTCTCTAAAATATGGCATCATTTTAAAATGGTTGTCAGTGGTGCTCATGATCTCAGTAGCTGTCTACAAATGTAGGTACAAGGCAGAGTGAAACAGGAAACAGTAATTTATTTCCTAAGCAAATAATGTGTTATTTTTTTTTTTTTCTATCTACTTCAGTGTTTTCTCCTGGCAAAATTCCTAGTTCTTGTCAAGTAATAAAAAATGAAATCCAATCATTTTCAAATTAAATACATTGGTTTGGAAGTGTTGTTGTTTGGCAAGACACTGTCATGCTTAGAGAAAAGGGGGTACCTGTCATGAAAACTATTTGTAGTAGAAAACCTAATTTTCCTTTAAACACCACAAAAAAAATTGGCCAGCCCTATTACAGAAGTCTTTCAGTGCCATTCCATGTCAGCACTGTCATTATATCTCCTATTGAGAAGACAGTTAAGAACATGTCTTTGAAAATGTATTCTGGGGTTGCCCTTGTGGCCTATTGATTGTGTTCTCGCTTCATGGGAGAGACCTGGGTTCAAGTGAGAGGGCTGCCAAGGCAGACAGGCTGCTCTGAAGGGACGCGGTGGTCCCCATGTGCTCCCACAGAAGTCATCCTGATCATTTGAAGGTTTCAAAACATATTTTAATCTCCTCTTCTGCAAAACTTCCTGGGATGATGGTGTTGAAAGGTTTAAAGAGAAAAAAATAATCTTTTAAGCATTCGGAAAGGTACTGAGAACAATCCGTCTTGAAAAGAGGACCCTCCAGGCAGTAGCACTGACAAGATGTGGAATGATTTGAAGCAGACAGCATTGCTGATTCCCCTGAACCAGGGGGTTTAAGAGGAATATTTGGACCTCATTCTTCTGACTACCACAGCTAGTATCACCTTCATTAATTAGAAACTCAAAGTGTCTATTTCCTTAAAACCCTCTTTTAACGCCTGCTCAAAGCTAATTTTTGTTTGTAAGGATAATATTTGGCAAAGAGCAGGTCTGCTTTTCTCCCCACTGATACGACTGAAGTGTCCACCAACTTCAGTGGAGTTATTTCTAATTTGCATCATCATAAGATGATTTGAGACAACCTGTCCATACTATAAAATAATCACAGGGGTAATAAGAAAGCAGAGGCCTCTGTTTTTCCTCATTGAACCTGCCATGAGTCAGCAGTAAAAGCAAGAGCAGAGAGATTGCAGCTTTGGAAGCCAAACAGTATGTGTGAAAGACTCAAAACCTTATCCTGGTGAAGTTACTTCGTCCCACTGAAGTCAGTGAACTTGCACAGACAAAACCTAAATGATACTTGGACCCTTCAGAAGGCAACACTTAAAATTAAACAGTATATTGTCTTCCAGCTCAAGCTCGGGGCATTTGTTTCCATCTTGTAGCCATGTGCACAAAACTAAGGACAATCTTTAGGTCTATATCCTCCAAGACACTTCACAGATGCTGTTTATAGCAGTATCTCCTCTGATGCTGTAGCTCTGCCAGCAGCATCTCTGACTACTTTGATTATGCAATACACACATTAAACATTGCCCGAACACATTTTAGCATGAGGAAACATAGCAGCTTAAAAGAAGGGGCAGTGGTTTGTTGAGTCAATGACTGCTTTCTTCCAGAAGTCTAAATGCAGCGCTAGGTGTTTAATCTGCATTTTAAAAAAAGCCTATAAACACGTATTTACACAATAAAACATAACCATCTGAAAGAGCCATTACAGCCAATTGTCCTTTGTGTCAACTAATTCCCTCCATTCCCTCCCAAAAGGGCTCAGCTGAGTCCCCCTTGGAGATCCTACTTCCAATAACAACAATTCCCTTCCTCCCCAACCCATCAAGCCCCCACCACATGGGCTGCTTCCCTCCTGGCCAGCCCTCTCCCATCCTGATGAAATCTTCAGCCTCTGCTTTCCTATTCTATGGCACAGAGAAGGGCTGGTATATGTCCCCAAGGTAAAAAGGTCCTAAATCTAAGTGTGCTGAGAGCTTTTACTGTCACTGTTCTGATCTATACCTACCATGGCTAGAGATCCACAGGATGATTTTTTTCCTGTCCTGTTTTGGTTAAGAAATCTGAGCTTCATAAAGTGTCTCAAATTTACTGGCCAGATTTTCCCCTCATCTCTGCTACAGACTGAAAGGAATCATGTAAAACATAAAGCTAGGGGCTGTGCTGGCTGCCTCCTCACCTCTCCCGCTGATCACCCTGGTCTGCTCATGGCAGCCTAGTGTTGTATAGCAAAGCCAGCCCTGAGATCTGGCTCCCTGTACAGCGCTTGTCTGATGTTTATTTTCCTTAAATCCTATCGTAAGAACAAAGGCATTACAATTCCAAGAACTAAGGACCAGATTTTTGTTGGCTGACGTTGAACATTGCCTTACTTCCCAAAAAGCCTGTAGATACTTACATTGTAAGGTAAGTTTCAGTGTAGTTAAATGCAATACAGTCAGAGGCAGTTATATTTTACCATATGTGGAGGGTTGTATGACTCTCAGCTTCAGTGAATACAAAACAAAGAAGTCAAAACAAAAAAGGAAAACTGCCGTGAAGAAAAATGAACGTACAGATCTCCTCTGGAATAGACTCTCTTCATTTTGCAGAGGTATATTCCTGCTTTTCTTCCTCTTAAGAAGCATCATAAACTTTGAAATATCTAAAATCATAACAGTTACACAACTCCCAGGATTGTACAACTGATGACAAACAGATTTGTGAGCAATCATTAAAATACATGTATTTTATATGTAGGTATGTGTTTGTATATATACATCTAGACGTAGTCAGCACATATATATTGTATATACAAAAAGACAGTCATTTCCAAAAATTCTGCTCTTTTCTAGCAGAGGGGTTTGGCACAACAGCCAGGCTCACAATACTTTTAAAGGGAGGTTGTTCTACCTGAGTTCTGTACAGGTTCGGGTGATTTAAATCACAAGGTGATTTAAAAGACTGTGGATCAAAACTCTTTCCTCAAACAGAACTAGGAAGTGCCCCCAGGATTTCTTCCCTGGCACAGAAGCCACGGGGCTAGTACCTGGGCAAAGTAGAAAGACCTTCTCTGTCCATTCCTGACTTCATGCACTGGCAGGGTATGAAGGACCTTCAGGTTCACCTTCAAACTGCAGTAAAAGCTGCTACAGTCACCCACAGGGCCAACTCCTGATCATATGTACCCCCAGGAGAGGCAAGGAGGATTGATGGCTGATGATTGCTTATAGTCCCTCACCTTTTCAAGAATTTTCCCATTTTAGAAGCTACTTTTTATGGGTTAAATTGTTCACTAGTTCAGACAAGGTTCCTTAAACTATCATATACTAGAGCGAAATTATTAATGCACTTGACTAAAATTCAATGAGAACAGAAAACAGATAAAAAATAAGAAAAATGGTATTAACTGATACCCAGTCCCACATCTCAACAAATAACAATGGACTGTTTATGCTGCATTACTCTGTTCTAATCTCCACATATTACCACAATTATTAACTACTAGTCCTAAAATCTATAGAGTTATCATTATTGTTATTATTATGAAACTCAATCTCATTTTCATGTCATAAAGATAAACCAAATCTCATTTCAATTAGTTGCAGCAGGAGGGAATGAACTTTAAACAGACATTTAATTTCTGAAAAAAAAATTAGGAAGTTCTTCATGGAAATGTTATGGCATTTTGAAACAGATTAATAGTTCGGTATGAACACATCCACCCTGCAGCTAAATGACGGCCGTACTGCGATCAGGAGACAGGTTAAATGAGCAAAATCAGTTGATACCACTGGTTTAGATCTAATCAAATAGTACTCATTTTTATGACTTTTTAGCTACATTATTTTTTCATCCCATGTGCTAAATTGTTACTGTGGGTTATCTGCTTTGTAATTGGGTTATATTTGTCTTCAGTGTGTTTGATTGGTAAAGAAGTGCTCGGACCAACGGGGTGCTTTGCATTCTGGTTCCTGTCACAAAGGGTTCAAAATCAAACTGTCTCCACTGAGCACCCTCTTGGACACATCGTGCTTCATAGAAGCAACCTCATGTGTATTTTATCATCACTCGAGGGCAGGATCTAACCTACTCAAAGCAGCCTGGCTTTCCAGCACACCTAACATCATCCTGTGCTGAGCTCAGGTGCTAATCTCATCAGTGCTGAGCTGGTTAAGGGTTGTACCATGAGGCTGCTCAGTGACAGCTTGACCCATGATCCATGCATGTGACAAGACTGAGTGTACACCATGAAGGGTGCAGCTCTGGATCCTCTCAGCTGGGGAAAGGGAATCCAGTGTGGTGTAGTTTCTTCACTAACTGGACCCGGCTACAGATGTGGCTCTCGGGGCTTTCCAGAAAGTCTCCCCATAGACACTATGGCAGACATTGCAATGGTGACAGAAGCCCTCAAGCCTTGGGAAATCCTAGTACTTGTGACTTTGTTGACTACTACAGATCTCAGTGTCCTTTTTTACAGATACTGTTGCAAAGCTACAGAGTTACTTAATTATTCATTGACCAGCAGTCCCAAGTTTTAAGCAAGAAGCTGGGGAAAAAAAAAAATAAAGAAATGTCACCAGACTGAGGATCTTCTCGACTTGATGCCAACCCTGCCCTCCGCTTTTTCCCCTCCCATTGCACTTAGAAGCACAGCAGCAGTGCTGAGCAGCTGTACCTGCGCCGTCCTCCATAGAACATCCCCCCCTCCTGGTTAGCGCCCAGATGACAGCCATGGGCTGAAGGAGCCATCTCATCCAAGTCCTCTCCCCGGTCATGTTTTTACCCACTCCGACAATATGTTTAGACTTCAGTAACTTCATATGTTTGACACTAAGCCAAGACTAAAACATAGAAATAAAAAGACACCCTGTAGATGTCATCAAGCATTTCACAGACCCTGCAAATACGAGTTGGAATCAAGTCTTACAAAGTCGGTGAAAAGAAGTTTCTCTCCCTTCTTCCACTACCACCAGTTATTTCCCTCCTAGCACTCAGGCACCAAAAAGCAGTGAGACGCCCAAGAGACAAGAGGCACCATCAACCAGAACAGACTAGGATGTGAAGCGATGGTCAAAGTCTTGGTGTAAGAACTGTCAGGAAGGAGAAATGGACCAAGGAATGCAGGACTGAGAGAAACTAGCAGGTGGGAAATTAGAGGGTGACTAATAGCAGATGAAGAACTTTATTAGCTGAGAGGCTAACAGAGAAACTGAGATTCAATTAGATTAAATTTTCCACATAAGGACAAAGAGATGGGAAAAAGCAGAGTAAGGAAGGGAATACTGGCTGAGAATGTTTGGGAGAGGCAGGACTAATACAAGAAGAAAACAGAAGCTAGAGAAGTGAATGGGACTGAAATGAGAGTCAGGAGAAAAGACTGCAACCATATCTCGAAACAGGAGGGGTATCCAATCTTGCATGTCAAAATTCCCCTACTCCCAGCCAGCATCTGTGAAATCCAGTGGCAAAGTATGGCTCATTCCGGTACTGTGCTGGTTCACATGTCAGGATGGCACCTTCTGTGATTAACCAATCCATTAACTCAAATTTCAAGTCACTGTGGTGAATCTAAAGCTATTCAATCTTCACACAAACTAAAGCTATAGTTACACCACGTTTCATACAAGATTTTTCCAGCCAGACCCAGTTTGCCTATTTCACAGCCCAGGAAATCACACAATTATTTTAAAGTTTATTTTATCCAACTCCAACACTCCCATTCAAGAATAGCAGAATTAAGTTTGCTTCAAACAACTTTAATTTAGCTCCCTTTTATAATACAGACTAGTATTTAGAGATAACAATTATCTCCCATTTTTTTCTTCAGGAGTCTGTGGCTGCAAGGGCACTTAATATCCTTTTAATGTAGGGCTGGGGTTATTTTGGCTGCAATATAAAATTGAGTGGCTTGATTCCTTAAAGTAGATTAATCTTGAATTATGGCTATGTAATATCATTTTAGGTCTCTGGTTACTCAATCAGTACTCACAGAGTTGGCAGCAGAACAGTCTGCTGGCCAGACAATGGTATTCCCACTTGCCCTTTCTTGCTTATATTAATACAATATACATTTAAGAAAAATTAACAACCTGAATTCATCAGATTATTTCTTATAACATTGCAGGTATGTCCAAATAAGAAAACATAGAGCCAGGGTGACTTCTGTGATCACAAAGCAAACATGACTCCAAATTTCTCTTTTCTGCCTGATGCGCTGACCACACCTCATGCAACAGGAAGACAGAGAGCTTGGAAAACCTATTTTAGGGAAAAATGGAAAGTAGTCAATAGCCAGTTTGGCTAACAGCCAAATCATGTAATTTGGCCAAGATTTTCCAAATGCATCTGTGGTATCAACATGCACCTTTAAAATTTACTTTTCAGAAAATAAGAACTTGGCTTTTCATGGAAAAATCAGGCTTCTTTTTTGGATTGTTCTGAATAGGCCTCCAAACTCTCCAACCATTTAGATAAAGTTGGCCCACATCACCCAACAGTCCTACTGTAGTTATGGGCATCTACTGTAACACTCTTAAAGTGAGTGGATGGCAGTGATGTTCTGAAGCTTTTGCTCCAATTCAATGAGATAACAGCAAGTCTGCAACCAAGAAGTATGGGGCCTTTAGCATATGAATCAGGTGAATCACCTAAGTCATTCAAATCACCACGGCTTGTTTGCTCTATTTCCTAATTGTTTTTGGAGTCAGTTGAGTGCTTTCCCTCAACAACAAGTTTGCCTTATTAAACCTATCCATGCAAGTGAGAGATTCTTGCCACGTTCTGGTCTGCTCTGCTCCCATCTGTGCTAACCAGCAGTGAAGAAAGTTTTACAGCACTTACAAACCCCATAGCTGTAAGGCTTCCCAGTCACACCAGGTCATGATTTATTAGAGTTGTTAAAATAAAATGGGAGAAGAAATTGTTATAGGTCTTGGAAACTACAGAGAATCGTCATTTAAACCACACTCAAATCCCAAAGAAAATAGGATTCACTTGGGAGCAACAAAATATTGTGTAGTGTGGTTCTCACTTCACAGACAGTTCATATGCCAGAATGACTTTGCTTTGCTTTTTTAATAAAGAATCTTGGGCATATGATTGATGTTTTATTATATTGTTAATGGAATCTCGAGATCTCCAATAGTAATGATAATTTGACATTATGCAACATTTTGTATTTGAAGATCTATTTGGGATTCATCAGAAATACAGCCCCATAGGGAGTACCAGGAATCAGCTATTTAGCAACATACTGTGATACCACAATAGTGTCAGCTGTTCTAAAGGGAAAGTGAAAAATGTATTTCAGAGAGATCTCAAAATGAATGCAGGAAGAGTGGATGTAGCCAAGATGCCAGGGCTATGCAAAACAAAATCAAAAGACAGTCCCCCAGGTTTTCAAGACTTTGGTTTCCCATTCCAAGTCAGCACGTGCTACCTGGACAGTATTCATTTGTATTACCAAAGAACATTAGGGCCCTACAGCTACAGAAAGGAAGGTACTGACTACAGTCAGCAGCATCACTTCTCCAATCACAATTAGCATTGTATCCAAAATGCTTTTAAGTAATGAAAAAAGTAAATATATATACACAGTAAATAACTATTAACAATGTCTAGATTTCAATGCAAATTTTGTGACTCCCTCCTGAAAAGTTATTCTGCTGACAATGTTTACTGCATGTTACTTGTTCTCATATCAAAGGCTTACATGTAAAAAGAATCCCAGCATAACACCCACAAATTCTGTTTGTGAAGGTAAGCTGGAGTTTCATCTTCTTCTGCGTCCCTTGTGACCAGTACTCCTTTGCTTCCTCATTGAAGAGCTGCATTACCACATGCCAACGGGGGTTTATATATGTACATATACAAAGATATTTTGTGTATACACACATATGTATTTATGTAAAACTGACAGTCTTTATATAGATTTTTTTAGTAGATACTCCAATGCATTCCTCTCAAGACCCATTTCTTGTCTACTACGCTGCTGGCTGATGCATTTATTCAGGGCCACAGATTTATGCCATATGCACAGTGTAAAACTACGGATCTCCACAATGACCTCTTCAGGACAGAACTGTATTCTGTGCCTTGCTTTGGAGATACCTGCCCGAGCACTGATCAGCCTCCGTATTTATGGTCTTGCACAGCCATGGAGCAAATGTGCTGAGCCTGTACTGGCTTTTGATGCAAAGCTGAGGAGCCTTTGCTGAGTGTGCCTCAAAGGAACCCCTCTGAAGGCAGACAGACTTTACCTTGAGCTGCCAGGCTTTGCTCTAGAGAGCTTTGCCCTTTTTCCTGTAGTCATGCACAAGCCATCTGTGCAACAACAGTGTTTTGTACAGCAGCAGAACAAAATTAAATGTTCTGAGAACATGTCATAAAAATCCACCAATAGGAATGTTCTTGGAGTTCTTTTATTACTTCTCTTCATTTCAGGGAGAGGTTTGCTATTATCTTCCCTCCTGATCTCCTTCCAGACTGGTCTTCATATTTTCAGCCTCCATTCTCTTTATTTTAGGGCCCTCTCCAACAGTTTATAAGTGTCACCATTTGTCATGTATAAATTCATTTTTAAAACAGGCTAAAACCTTCCAAATTTCCCTTGCTACAGTTCAGTGATCATCCCAATTTTAGAGACAACAAACACTTTGTTGTCTCTAATACTCCCTCTTCATAATGCCTACAGGGTGTAAGCTTCAAGAACAGCCTGGCATATGGACTGACAACACATTTGGTTTGGAATAAATACATCCTTCAGGCAGCAAGGTATGAGCAATATAAATACTAACCAGCCGGTTCCTGCAACATTCTGGGACCAGGTCATTTTCTTTGTGCAATACAGAAGGAAAAAGTATGTTATAGGGTAACTTACAGTACTACCATACTGTAGCTGGTCTAGGTACCAGCTGCGCTTCCCTGCTCCCTCAACACCCACTGGAGGTTATGGCCCTTAGAGTAGCCAGCACAACTGTTCAGGTAGCCATT
Source organism: Chloroceryle amazona (assembly GCA_027560015.1). Taxonomy (NCBI): domain Eukaryota; kingdom Metazoa; phylum Chordata; class Aves; order Coraciiformes; family Cerylidae; genus Chloroceryle; species Chloroceryle amazona. The sequence goes on from JANHFX010008990.1 coordinate 49,400, forward strand.
AGCTAGTCCAGATCTGTCAAATGATTTGGCTTAGCTTAAAAAGGTTTAGTACAAGGTTTTTTGAAGCAGGATCACTTCTGACCGAGCTGGGTTAATGACTCATTATAGCAGCAGTTGTGCTGTCATAGCTGAAGGCTGATAACCTGCAGAGGAAGCAGATCACAGCCGAGATCATTTCTGCCTGTAGCAGCCCTTCTGACCCTGAGATGACTTATACAAATTCGTATCAATTCAGATCCAGTGATTCTTAAAAATATACCAAAGCTTTGAACCTATCCCGAGAGATTCTGAGAGAAACACCACTGCTGGCTGCCAAGGTTAAGTTAGTCTTAGAGAGACAACCACACACAATTAGTCATTCACACCTATTCTGCCTTGTTGAGGTTTATGCTCCATGACAACATCACCATAGATAACAGGATGATACTACACCTGTACCAAGGGTAACAACAGTAAGTCAATGTAATGTACTTGTGCATGTGTTTTAGAAAGCTGACAAGGAGTACTTAAGCATGAAGGATGAGAGAAGAGAAGACTAAGAAGAGTTTTTGCCTCAGACTGTAATAACATTTTCGGTTTTCAGATTTCCCCAATTGTCTTTTGTGACCCTTTTGATGGCTGAGAAATTCTGTTCTGTACCTTGCTGCCTCTCACAAACATGGCAATAGCTCCCTAATAACTGGGGCTTATTCTCCAAGTTCTTAACTGAGGTCAGTAGGAATTTGATCATGGATGTCACGTTTGGAGCTACAGATGGTTTACAATTTGACATTTGGTATCCAGACCCTTAATGGAAAAAAATAATACCAAAACTCAGAGGCAGATCAACAACTACTCTGAGCTTGGTTTTACTCCTCTTCACAGGACTTTTTTACATGACAAGAGCCTTCAGAATGAGGAACAGGGTAAGTGCGGTGGAGTGGAGATTAATTGAATTAATCCAATTACTGTGGATTTCTTTGGTAGCACACTGCAAGGAGGCAGCCCTCAGACAGCAGAGGGTCAGCGTGGCTAGATGCAATCTTAGTAGACATGCAGGCAACCAAGTAAGACACAAGCATTCACCCTGCTGAGGTCCGAAGGCAGATAAACCACAGTACCTTGAGGTGGGTCTGTCTTTCATTCAAGTGATAGGTTACATTTGCTGTTCCCTCGTCCCACTTTTCTTCTTCCCTCTTTTCCTTCAGATCTGTTTCTTATCATTTCATCCAATATACATCTTCTTAAGGCCAACTATATTTACCAGGTAGAACAGTTTCCTTTACCTACCCTTGCACACGCTGGTGACTCACGCTTGTTATTTCCTCACAGATGCTCATCAGGAGTTACAACCTCTGAAGCTCAGGTCTTTAGTAAGTAAAGTCTTTCCTCTCCCTTCCTCCCAAATTGCAAGTCATCTATAAATTATGGCACAGAGTATAGCCTTCTCCAGTCTGCAGTACTCACCATCAATATGCAATCAAAATCCCCATCTGCAGCCATGACTAGAAAAAGGTCAGCAACATGAAAGCAAAGGTAGCTTTGCCAGCAAGTTCCAGCTTTCCATCTAATTTTCCCACTTTTACCACCCTTCAGTTGTACCACATCTGCCTGGCAGTGCTCATCCTAGATCCTGCGAGGCCTCTGTATTACTCAGACCAAAAAGCTATGTACTATTCTTGATGTAAGCAGTGGCTAAGCAAGACGAATTGGGTTTTTTACAAATTGTTGTTTTACGGAAATAGATATTTGAGTATCTGCTTGATTCAGTTTAAATTATATCTGAATAAGACTTAAAATGTTTCACCAAAAAAAAATTGTGTGATTAAAGGCCAATTGTTTATTAAGACTGTTTATTGATGTGCAGTAAGTATCACTATTAAATTTAAAAACATTCTTAATTGCCTTTTGGTATGTAATTATAATATAGTAACTCTTATTAAATTCACATCAAATCAGCAACTGAGATCCATAATTTAAACTAACTACAATGGAATAAACCCAACACCCAGTCCAATTAAACAAACAAACAAACAGCCCCCTCAAACAAAATCCAAACCCAAAACACTTTGAATTAACAGCTCTTCACTGAGTTTTTCACTGAAATAAATGTTCTCTGTTTGCTCAGTTGTTACAGTTACTGGGGGTTGTGTATGTTGCGGAACCTGATTCAGCCACCCTCTGGTAACTCACTGTTTTCTGACTGCCTTCAGAAGTTCTCTTATGGGCTACTTGTTAGCAATAAAAATATCAGATCATCTTTTAGCTTCTCTGAGACCAGCAAACTCCACAGCTGAAAAGGAAAGAGTGCTTGGCAACCTCAAAAAAAAAACAAACCCCATAAACTTTACAGAAAGTCTTTCTTCATCCTTTTTTTTTACTTCCACTTATCTTCCAAACCTTCTCCTAGAGTCCTGCAAAAATGAGACATTCTGATACTCAGAATAAAGTTCATCTATTTAAATGGTGCACACTGTCAAGATTACCCACAGAACTCTTTCAAAAGCTGTCCTGGAGAAACTGCACCAGTCTACACTCCGCGTATGGTATCAGGCAGGCTATCACCTGGGCATAGTATCACCAGAGAGACCCTTTCCTACGCAGGGTATAGTAACACAGTGATGTGATGTGCTACAGGATCTGCCTATACCGTTTGTCCTGTACCAGCCAAGCTGGTATTTGTCACAACAGCTCTCAGCTCTTAGACAGAGATATCTTAAAGCACAAGGCCACCCATAGCCAGTTTCAGCATAAAATAAAATCAGCCACAGAACCTAAGCGGAACAATGGCTGTGTGATTCTCAGGTGAGAAATCGTTCCACCCAAATGGACCATGAATGTAAACACTGACTAACGAGAGTGGTACAGATTGGGCCATTAAAAGCAAGGCAGAGATGAATGGAAATGTCTGAGCAGGAACATAAAACAGACCAATTTCTGCCACTAAGTAGGAGTGGGAGTATAACAGTCCTTGTTATAGAGTTGCTGGCAGTGATGTTATTGTTAAGGCTGTAACATTCCAAATCTCTCTTTTCACTTGTAAAACAGTAAGATTTTGAGCTTGATCCTTCACTTCAAAGGTAGCTACTGCAACCGCTTAACAAAGGAGAAACATGAGATGGATGAGAAGAAAAAAGAAATCAAACGGGTTGCAAAATGTTGTACAGACTGCAGACCCAGATGAAGGGGAGAGTTCAGTTCCACTGAAGTTCACAGTTTTGGTCTTTTGCAGGCACCAAGATTCACCCCACCTCAGCAAGTCAATACAGAAATAGCTAGAGAATAATCCAATTACAGCAAAGAGCGCAGCCAGGAAAATACACATTTCAGAAGAGAGGACAGATGAGATGACAGCCAATTCCAGACAAAATGGAAAGGAGATGAAACTCTAAGAACTGATGTCTGTAATCTCAAGACTGGAAATGGAAGCCTGGTAATTAGGGTAAAGCAGATGTTCAGTTTTATCAGTACTGCTTTTAGAAAATAAACATATACAAACATGTCCAAAAAGATCTGTGGCTCCTATTTTTTTTCCCCCTGTATACAGAAATACAGATTTGAGAAAAATAGGGAAGGGTTTTTTTCCCCTATATGTTTTGAAGAAGCTTAGAATTTTTTTAATTATTTTACAATTCAATGAAAAGTTTTGACTCATCAATTCCCTTTGTGAGTTCCAAAAAGGCCAATTCATGGCTTGGTTTAAGAACACTGGTTCCTAAAAATTCCTTACTGCTTCCACTGGGCTTCTCACAACTCAGGCTGAGGGCCACACTGAGGAAAGGGACAGAAGAGACCCATGGCGGAGCTGAGCAAAGGATCTGAAATTTGAACATTTGTCTTTGTTATGATCAGAAATGAAACCTGAAATTTTCAATGAAGGAAAATTTGTACAATGTGGGAAACAGTTTCAGTGCAAAATTGAAACAATAATTCTAACACGGCCTTTTAGAATTCGACCTTTTTATCTCTTAACAACATTTAAATATAATACAGAATTTGAATATTTGAAATGAAAAGTAACTTCATCTGAAATTTCCACTTTTTACTCTGAATATGTCAAAATGGGATATTTCAACTTACTGGGAACTTTTTGCTCCCACTTTCCTTTGAAAATGACACCTTCCATCTTGGGCTGCTCAGTTCATCACTGGGACGAGTGGCTGTCAGCAAAAAAGCAAAAGCTGCTGGGCTACACTATGACCTGTGACATCAAGCCCAGCCATTCATTTCCTTCTGCCACTACCCACAGTTTATTTTTGATAGGCTGTGCAAGAGAAGGAGGCTTGGCAGGGTCACACTGTTTAAGTAACTGGTTTGCCACTTTGTTAGAGATATCTGCAATCTACAGCTTAATCTGTGGCTAAGTCTGCAGAGTTGCACAAGAAAATACTTGGACAAGAAAACAAGCAGACCTTTCAGTGTCTTCAGTACTTTCATCAATTCATTGAACAATAATCAGTTGTTTGGTGCTGCCTCCAGTGTTTCGTGTCCTGAGAACACAGTCATTGCCAGGAACTACTGAGGTATAGTGCAAGCAACCTACAGTTTTTTATAGTTTGCCTACACTGAGCCAATCTACAGCAGGCACGTGTTAACTGCTGGGCGACCTGGCTAACAGACTTTGCAGAGCTCTTCACATTTCAGGTGCCAGTAACCGAGATCTGCTGAATCATGCTGGAACAGTTTAAAGATGCTTTTGCTATTTTTGTTATTCATATGATTATACAAGTATTTTAGGCTGAAAATTTAATCCATCAGCTGTTCATGGGGGAGAAATAGCGGAGACAACCTTTTCCACTGATCTGACTAAATCTAAATGGTTCTGTGAACCAGAAATCCCAATCCATGGAGGTACTCTGATGCAAAACTGGAGTGAGCGAAAGCAATTTATCCCCTACTCAAAGGCCTTTTGTCCAGTTCTGCACTGGAACTCTGAGGTGCTACATTTGCACCTCCATCCAGTCGTGGTTTGTGGACAATTGCTGGCCAATGGCAGGGCCTCTATTCCTCTTCCTCTAAAACAGCTAATAATTCTACTCACATTTACAGATCATTTTGAGATGCCCGAGTGGAGAGAATTACAGAACAACAAAAAGTTATTATGTATCATGCATGTGTTTGCCCATAAATCATAAATTCCTGAAGCAGACATAAGAACAGAAGTTCCCACTATCATCTACCTTTATAACAAATTCATAAGCAACAGCATTGGACATGATTTCTCAGACGATCCTTTCTGAATGACAGGTTTCTCTCTAGATCCCAATCTCCTTAACTAGGTTATATGGATTTTATTCTTTTTAATATTTCAGAATGGAAACATTGATTTTTGAAGCAAAAGTTTCAAAAAAATATTCTGTCTTTTTTGTTTCTAATTCTTTACCTTATTCTTTTTCTAATGATTCTTACTGAGAGCTCTTGTCCTGCTTATAGTGCAGGAAGTTGCCAAACCTAATCTCTACTGCTCACTGATGTCTGATAGTCTGTCAGCACTACCAACAGCCCAGTTGCCCAATTCTATCTGTGTCTGGGGCACTGGCAGTGGTGGGTGCAGTGTCCCCAGTCCCAGGTTTGACCAGCTAAGTGGCTGGTTGGGCCAATTTCCCTGCCTCTGTGCATCCTACATCCTATTTTACACTGGAAATAAATTGTCACAGGGAGAATATTTAAATTCAGGAAACAAAATGTTCCCACTAATTCAATGTAGCCATCTCCTGCCTACTAAAAGTTATGAGTTATGTGTGAAGTAAAAACCTCTCTGCTGCATGAGATAATGAGAAAACGGGAATTCTTTATTCATTGTACTTGTCCCTCTGCACATAACATTTGTATATCATGCCAGGACTAACCTGTGTCACTGCACTTATAGCCACAGACCAGACTAAATGCCTGCCCTTCACTGTTTTTACGTCATGATTCATATACTCTCTCTGCTCTTTCTGACTGCCTGCAATTACTTGTGACAAATGATACTTCAGTGTACTGTCTGCTTTACCTTTTCAAAATGTTTCCATGGTTCACAGATAAGTCAGCTAGTGTACACTGTACTGTCTTGTAGGAAGTAAATCCCAGGACACACACAGGAATAGGTTCCACACCATTTTACTGGCAGAACTGCAGGCGTCCACCTCACTCAGCTGCAGCACATGTACCCTGGAGCAGCCATGCCAAGAGAGCTGGGGTTCCTCAGTTACAGTGGTGTGGAGATCCCAAGGGAACAGATTGTTACTTACAGCTGTACGCACCTAAGAATGTGAATCCTTGTTTCATAAGGAGCTTGATATCATCCACAACAAAACATCTGGTCAACATAAAATCATTATTTTGATAACTCCCATGGAAAAACATCCAGCTGATTGACCCCCGTCACTTCTCCCACTGGTATCTTGTTAACCACCTACATATCCAGAGGTGAAAGCTGCCTGTGGAAATGCAGAGAGCTGACTGCCTTCAGTTACAGTGGTGAATATCACTGACCTCAGGGGATTTAAGCACCAAGACACTCAAGCCATTGCTTCCTCCTGGAGCACAGAGCATGAATTAGCATTTTTGTTTG
>JANHFX010008990.1:56034-67062 GCA_027560015.1 Chloroceryle amazona
CAGGGGATTTAAGCACCAAGACACTCAAGCCATTGCTTCCTCCTGGAGCACAGAGCATGAATTAGCATTTTTGTTTGGCACAAAGCTCCTACTCAGCCAAGGAGTTTCATGCAGTTATCCGTTAGCTGCCAACACAATGTATCAAAATACAACAAGCACACATACGCTGTTTTTTTAGGGAAGATTCTCTTCCACTTGAAAGTGAAGCCTGTCAAGAAACTCACCAGCAAGACTTCCTCCCTAGAACATCTTTCTTTTCTAGTTGATGTACTTCAGATTTCATTTAAAACATTTTTAGGGCACTGTTGTCCTTTTTTATTGACCATAAATTGCTCTCTTATTCCTGATCTTTTTTCTTTAATAAATACATCTTTTTTTAAATTGCAAAATACTTCAATGTTTGGAAATACACAAGAAATGATGCAGTGAATGGATTTAGCGAGACAGCTGTGAATTGACAGCAGCATTAATGCTGGATTTTCTATCCAAATTACACTCCTGTTGTCCTCTATCAAAGCCTGCTCAGGTTTGTACACATCTTCTCATTACAATAACTGCTCAGCAAATCAGAAACAGGATTCATACTGCTAAGCTAAAACATTTATTCTGGCCTCTTCACACATACTCCTCTGCCTCAGCTGAAGCAAGAGTGATGATGTTATTAAAACACTTATTTTAGATAACCCCTCCATCTGTCTCTGTTCTCTATTCTTGCTTCCCCTCTCTGCTTCTGAGTGAGAACTCACCTCTAAGCTGGACCTGATCTTGCCACTGTAGTGAAGGTGTTTGGAGTGAAAGACACTATGATGTTCCTGGCTGCTCATACTGCCTCCCTCCAACATATTTCCCATTCACATGTGGTCGGTCCCTGGCCTGCCTGTGCTCTTGCCCATCTGTTTGGGAGGCACTGTGCCTGCCTGCAAGTTGCTCAGGTCTCTGGCCAAACACCAAGGGCTTTCGATGGACAGGCAGCATAATGCTGCAGATGACATCTGCTCTGCAGGAAGTCACCCTCTGTGGCAGCGACGTTGTTGCACAGCCCCTTCCACTCGATTATACCTGTTGACCCATGTGCCAAGGTAGAGAGGCAAAGAGGAGCAGAACAGCAAGTGGCTGTTCACAGACTCTTGTGCTGGTCCCTGGGAGAGACCAGAAGGCAACAGAGGCTTGTGAAATCCCACAATGCACAACACTTAAAAGGATTGCCCTTCTTGTACTCCATTTACAGAACCTGATTCTCTGGGCACCCTCTTGCAAAACAGATATAAAATGCTACGACCATCTGTTCATTGCTCCTGTAACTGTGCAAGATGCAAAGAAGTGACAAAAACGCCTGCATGGGCAAGCAGTTGCCACCTGACCCAAAGGGAGACATACAGTTGTACATACAAAGGAAATCATGCAGAATTGCCATCGTCACAGCAGGTCTTATTTGTACTGCAGACAACCGTTTTCAGTTCTGAAATACTGACACATTCCAAGGCACCTTAACCAGATAAATGGACTGCTCTGAACCCCAGGAAGCACGGAGTTTATGGATGTGGCTTGTCCTGGAAGAGAGTGAGAGTCTACTGCCAGACCTCAGAATTACTTGTGCAGGGGGAACAAGAGAGGCAAAACAAAACCCCTCAGCAGTGATGGTGATGTGATAGCAGGATTCTGCTTGGGCTCTAGCGCCAAGCACCAGCCAGCAGCTCTGTGCTGTGGTTGCCACATATGGTAAAACCTGGGTCATCTTCCCTTCACTGATTTTGTTGGCAGGAGAACAATCAGTGTGGGCATGTCTTCCCACGCTCCAGATGCGCCTTCAGTTTGCTCTGTAGGTATACCCAGCAGGTCCACCAAGTCTCACAGACAACATCCACACAACTATGCCCTTATCTGGAGAGAAAGCAAGAAAAAAGAAAAAGCTTCTATGGAAGAAAACTCCTAGAGAGAATCCACTGCACAAAATGTAGGAAACTTTCTGTTCTCCTAAATGCTTCCCATTCCACCCACTGCTATCCCCGCTTCTGCTCTGCCCTTGTCCACCGCGCACATTCACCCCAGAGCCAACCAAGCCAATCTCTGCTGCAGTCACAGCTGACTGTGCTTCCTCTGACACAAATCCCAAGCAGACAGAGGAGCTGGCATGGCAAATCCACACAGGACAGCAGCACCGCTCAAGTTATTTGTTTTTATGGACAGGGACACTGAACCCAGACTCTGAATTGTCAAGTCCCTCTTAGAATGCAGAATGCTCCACTAAAAAAGGATAAAGAAAAGCAATTCAGAGCAAAGAAAAGGATGGAAATATCTATCATTCAACAACACTGACAAAAAACAAACCCTGGCAGCAGCCTCCTATGCAATGCCTTGTTTATGCCAATGCTGGTTGCAGCTCCTGTTCGGATCAGAAACACAACAAATTGTCTGTTTCTCTGAATCCAGCAGGCTCTGATAGCTAGTGACCATGCTGACAGAGCCCATTGCCTGCATTTGAATGGGAACGATGAATAGGAGAAACAGCCGCACTTGAACACATACAAGATTGTTTTTGTAAATCCAAGACTGTATTTACAAGATCCAGCTTTTAAGACCAGGGTATTTTATTTACTGTGCTGGGTTTTTTAATGGTGAAAAAAAAAATCAAAGCAATCCATCTGTCTGAACTGGAAGCTTCTTATAAATAAACAACAATAAAAAACAACACATGAAATTAATTTTGCCTGCTTCTGTTTTGTCTGAGTTCCCCCCAGAATCTAAATCAACAAGAGATCAGACCTTAGTTTGTGAGTAAATTTCTTTCAACTGAAACAAACAAAACCAGACAAAGATAACCATCCTCCTTATACTTTATGCACAGTAATGCAAGTTATTTTCCACTCCATTTAGACTTTTCACCTTCCTTTCATTTACCCTGTTTTTTACAGTTCAATAAATATTTTTCCAAGCTCCACTTCCCAAACAAAAGAGTTTAGCTTCAGTGTTACTCCTCTGACAAATATCCTTATGGTGTTGCACATGTGAGCCATTGATAAACAAATTAAAATTCTGTCCCAGCTCAGAGCTCAGCTGGCCCATTTCATCTTGCGGTATGGGTTTGTAAAGGTCTGGGTGTCTGTCATCCTCCCCTAACCTTGTCTTTGTCAAAGGGATACAAAAGCCTGCACGCTCGGGGCCTTACGATACTGATTAGTGTGAGTGACAAAGTGGAGTAGCAAGTCCACTCAGCCCTTCATAATAAATCTATCAAAGAGTAATAGAATTCCATCAATTCTGCATCATCCCCGAGGGTCGCTGTGCTGGGATGGAAAGTGTGTTCCGCTGGGATTGTACAACTGTTATTATTCAATTACACTCTTTTCTTCCTAGTTAAAGACCATGATATCATTATCACTTAATGAATACATATAATTGGATCTGGACTCTGTGTTTGGCTGATGAATACCACTCACTATTCATTCAGTCTCAGCTCATCTTCTGACCATTTATTATAGACTTTTGGCTGAAAACCATGATGACAAAGGGAATTTGAAATTAGCTGAGATTTCATTCAATGCTCAGTTAGACACAAAGGCAAAATACAATTCTGACGCATAAATGAGGCTGAGACCACACGGAAAAGTTTTTCCTCAAAGTTAATGGCTGTTGATTTCCACACAAACACACTGAGCAAAGATATTTTTCAAGACGGTTGCATAACTTCGCAAGCAAGCGGAGATATTTTCCCTCTCTTCCCCAACTGAAAAAAAAATTGTCTCAAAGGTAAATATGAGATCTTTTAAGTTGGTACTTTATTTCCCAGTTTAGGCAAAGTATTAGTTTTAAAGATGTCAACTGAGGCCATTATGATCTTTAACTCAGCCCTGCTAAGCCAAACACCATTTTATGATTAAATAACATTTAAATCTGACAAAGCAAAAGCGCTTTCTATACAGTATATTTATTACACCTAATATCAAGACCATCATTAAGTTTCATCAAACAGTGTGCCCCCAAAGGAAACTGGCCCTCCTATTCATATTGTTGGGAGTAAATGTAGCATACCTCCTTTGGATCACTGGTGAACAGGCCACCTCATTAATCCTAGTTAGTAGATGCTGCTGGGCATGTGGAGCAGCCAAATCCAGATGCTACCCACAGAGCCTCTCCAGGCAGTTAGGGAATCACAGAGTACCACCTCAAGCCCTCCATACATCACTTCAAATTAAATTTACATTAAGTGCTACTCCATCAGAGCCGAGAGAAGCTGACATCTTTGGAAAATGCAGATGATAATCCATTAAATCCTATTATATACATGTCTTCTAATTTTACTTAAGCTCATGCATACCAAAGTGTGAGTTTGTGTTAAAAATTAAAGACCCTTTTACTAGAACAAAAGACTTTATGAACTGTTGACTTTGGGAGGGTTTATTACAGGATCAGGCTATTCTGTCAAGACAAGTAGACTTTTTTTTCCCCCTGTAAAATTTCTGGTTAATCATTTGTTCCTGGGATCTTTTTTCAAACGCACAATGTGTCTTTGCTATTTCCATCTCAAACTCTTTGTTCTCTCAAATAGAAGTGCAGCCTTTTTACCTTAATCAAATGTTATGAATGAAACAGTGGGATGCATATTGTCTCCTTTTGCAATTAAGAAAATATTTGCTGGCAGCTTCCAAACTGGCAACAGTAAGAAGATGCTATAAAATCATCACAGTGAAAAAGCTAAGGATTTAATTGCCCTATTACCACATATGTTAATCCCTTTATATTTCCATAGCCCTTAGTCACAGTTACTTTTACTTTGAAGATTCTCTTCTAATTTCATAGAAATGATCTTATTATTTTTGATTCAAGGTACTTAAATTTTTATATTTAACTATGGTATTTTATGTTTATGTTTCCATCTGATTTACTTTTCTGCAAGACCTAAGCTAAAATTGAAAATACACAGATTCCAGAAAAGGGTAATCATTATTTCAAGTATTAGGCAAATTATAAGAAAACATATCAAGAAATAAACCACACACAGACACACACAATTAATTTAAAAGCTATTTATCAAACCTTTTAAAATTTAATCAGAGTTTAGTTTTCAGGCTTTGATTTGCTTTACCTTTCAATTCATTTCTTTCCAAGTGTTTCGCTGTGTGTTTGCTTTGCAGAACACACACACGTGTGTTAGTTTTTAACTACAGACATTCTTTAGCAGTGGAAAAAGTGATGGGGCAGATTGTCACCTAGAATAAATACATGTAGCACTATAAAATTAAAGTGAATTAATAAGATTAAGTTTTTCAAAGGAATATTTCTGATTTATGCAGGCTGATGATGTTTCCCTGTATTATTTTCTACCTTAGAAACAAGAAGTAGCCCATGTTTACAGCCTGGGTTGTTCCGTTAAGATGAGGTTGCACCATTACCAGATACAACATATGACAAAGGAAAAAAAAAGTGATGGCACTGCTAATTAAAAGTAGAAAGTTTAATTTCATCTTGATGCACAGAGATTGGTGTGTGTCACTCCCACTAAAACTAGTAGAATCTGCTTCCATGAATTCCCAGTCATCAGGGTGATAACATTACCCAGATTAGTGCTCTATAACATACCCCATGATTTCAGAAGCTCGTCACCATACATGGGGCACTGGCTCTCACAGCGGTGAGGGGATCAGGTATGAAGGGCCAGGGCAGCAGAACTAGAGTTGTGGTTATTGCTGTCTTTATAAGTAACCACAAAAGTTGTTACTGTTAACACCACAAGAAACATTTATGAGGAGGTATTTTGGAACAGTGAAACTGGTTGGGGTTTTTTGAGTCTTCTTCAAATGGTCATTAACACGGATGCGCAGGACCTGCCTAAACCATCAGGTTTTATTAAAACTTCTACACTGCAGTTTGAGGATAATGCTGTTTGGGAAAGGATAATACAGCTCACAGTTCTCTGTATGCTAAAAACATCTTCACCACCCCACAGAGAAATAAGTATCAGCCTGGAACTAAACAGATTCTTCCTCTAACTCTGGACATCCCCAGCTCCATTTTTAACGCATCATTCCATTGATAAAATCTTACACAACAACTACCATTTCCATTTTCTTATTTCATTTTTAACAGAGGTGCATAAGCTGTTATTTGTTTGTATCTGATAGGTCAGACTTTGTTTTCAGAATCAGCAGGAACCGGTAATTGAATTGGATGATTCAAAACCCAAAACTGATCTTGACTATTGTTATACATAGGATTAAAAGGAGTCTCTGAAAGATGATGCCGAGTACGCAAACACACATGAATTTAATATTAAACACTATGCAGAGCAATTCAGGATCATCCTCTTTCTTTCCATATTTTAGACTGCCTTTTCCAGGGATTAAAGAGGAATCAGCCAGACATGAGCAGAGCAGCAAACAAAATCCTTGGTTCCACTGTGGAACACACAGCTCAATCTCCATGACCAATTTTGACCAGAACAGACTAGAAACACTAAGATATTTCCAGAATCTCATATCTAAAGTGTCTGAAAAACATTAGGCCCATCAAAAAGAGCCATATGTAAAATAATTAACAAATTTTTGACCGTATCAACAAGAACCAGTCTACTGAGGGAATGCCGAGTACAATCAGAACTTACCTAAGTGCTGGTAACAGCTCATGAAAGAGGGGCGCCAAAAGCAACATGAGGGCTAAAAGGATCCTTGGGAAGAGGCAGTGCTGCCACCGGTGGAAAACATTCCTGCTATAGCCCTGCTGATGGGTATGAATCTTGCCATTACATGCAGTTCCCCCAAAACAAATGAAATTTCAACCCAGAAAGACCAGACATAATCTGAGGGCTCAGCTGAGCAGCCCAAGGCTGGGTTGCCACGGCTTTCCACCTGGTCTTCCTTATTGACAGCAGGTGCAATACATCACCACCTAATTTAGCCCACTTTGGGCCAAGTCACCTCAGCTTCCATTTGCCCCACAGGAAAGATCTGCCTCGTGATTGCATACAGCTCAGTCCCTGATGCACTCTAAGCGTCTGCAAATTGTGAATCTAGGCACTGAAATCTTAGGGCAGCTTGCAGTGGCCCTTGGATCGTAATCTGTGGGACAGGGAACATCTTTCTACTCTGTGCTTGCTTAGCACCTAATAAAGTAGCTCACATTAAAGGCTCTTCCTCATCTCTTTCTAGCTTGCCAACAGTTTCTGCAACTGTCTGCCAACTCATTCTCTTCCTGTTACTTCCTAGAGGAGGAGCTGAATGTTGTTATTTACATGCAGAGCCACTCTGAGATTAAGCCATCGCAAAGGTCCCAGTGCACTAGACATAGTACACACATACAAACAGCAAGAGGTAGCCCTTGCCCTCAATAACTTACAGTCCAAATAAACAAGACAGACAGAAGGTCAGAGAGGAAACAGAGGCACAAAGAAGTGACGTGATTTGCCTGCAGTCACCTACTAGATGATTGGCAGAGTCAGGATTAGACTAATAGATCACTGAATCAATCCACTGACTAAACATACTGCTTCCCATTATTTCTTGGGAGGCAAACCAGGAAGAATGATCTCACTCGGCTAAAAGCCATAATAAAAATAACAGCAGTACTGAGGGCGAGTTCAGAGCTTTCTACATGATGTGCTGTGGATCAGTTGGTGGAGAGGCTGCTCTCTCCACCGCCATATTTTGAATTGTCTTCACAGCAGGAATGATGGAAGACAGAGGACTGGCTGACAGCACTGAGCAAAACTCCTTGTAAATCCCCCTTATGAACATCTGATCAGTATTTATATGGGCATAAAGGGTTATTTATTTCCCTGTCTCCATGAATGATTTACATGCTACTCTCCATTTCTAACACGCACCCGCTCGGGCTCGAGGAGGAATGTTGACTGGCTCTTTTTCCAACGAGACAGTCTGACACTGCGCTGGAGCCAGGATGCTGCATGGCAGTGGGAACATTTCAAGTGGTTTTAACTGTCTTTCCCAGTAGCCATTTTCCTCCCTTCTTTCCACTTTTGACCTTTTTTTCTTTCCTCCTGTCACCGAGTTTCATCTTCCTATAAGTCTCTGTAGTCTCCAAACTCCTTCACTCATTCTGTAGGTATTTATATGTGACACCTTTTAAGGATAAGATTCAGGAAACAGACTGCAGAAGTTTTAACAATAATCACTCGGCGAATGAGAGCGCAGTGTCTAGGAGCTCCCTCTGGCTCTAGCTCTCATGCTACCTCAAGCTGTGCCTCCAAGAGTTTTCCTACCCAAGGGCTTGGGTTAAAGTTTTGAGAACTCTGCAATTCCAAACTAAAGTGAAACTCAGAATTTGAGCATTATTTGCTCTGAATCTAGATCCAGTTTTTCTGGGTCTTAGTATTTTCCCCAAGTTTCCTCCCTTCTCCCTTCAAAATGTGCATCTTAATAGTATAAAAAAATGATGTACTGAGGAACATTACAGATAGATTTTATATGGGACTAAGGCAAGTGGCCTTCAAATTTTAGGCAGATGAGCAGGAGTTCAGCTTGAGGGAGCACATTTTTTCCTCACGTGCAGTAATACCACATATAATGGATGCAACCCTGCTCAGATGAATGCAATAGCTGGAATGAATGCAGTAAATATGTTTACAAAGTGTTGCATGAAGATTTATCACTTAAAGCTCGAAGAAAATATTTTTAAAGACATCAACTTTTACCAGCCTGGAGTTCTACATCTTATTCTCTGACCCTTCATATTCATCCCCCAACATCTTAAGAAAACACAGACTTCTTCTGGATTCATCCAGAATAAAGTTTGCTAATGCTTTCCATCAGTCCACATTTCTGTACTATTAGATTATTTTCAGAGTACGAGCGTCATTGCAAGATTGCAAAATTCTTTTAACTATTAAAAAGAAAACAAAACAATCCAAGGAAACTAAAAAAACAGAGCTACATATCAGATAGAAATATACTGTGTACACTACCTGTGTTGTCAGCTTTCCTCGGTCTGCCATTCGGACGCTCCCGATACCAAAATGCCTTCAAGGGAAGACATAAAGGTCAGCACCAAAGCAAAAGCATGAGCACAGGGTTGAGGTTGTGCACCATTGTTGTGCTATTCTACAGCCCTGACTTGATGCCAGACTGCCTGCAGTACTTTTGTCACAGCATAAAGCCCTGAGCAGGTGTTTGAAGTGTTAGACTGCAGATCTTAGTCTAGAACAAGTTTACATAACTTCTGAGGAGTGGGAATCAACCCTCACGCCCCACTCTGCGTAGCCACCAGGCACAAAAGTGAACCTCTCTGCATGGCCAGGGTCCAGGTGGACCTTCTTCAGCAGTGAGTGAAAGAGGGTGTGCAGACCAACCTGGAAACAGCAGCCATGGCCGGCTCTCCACACGGACCCTCAGCCACCTGACCTGACTCCACCTCCCCTCAGCCTTTTACCTCCCCTCAGGCGCAGCCAGCCTGCGTCGAGGCGCCTGATTGGTCAGGAATGTGTCCTCGAATGGGATTGGTCAGAAGCAGACAGATGGCAGCCTGGGATTGGCTGCAAAGGAAGGGTTTTCCCGCCTCCCTGCTGGCCCTCACAGCAGCGCGAGGAACCAGGGGCTGGGAAGGCAGGGATCAGGTACAGGTTTAGGGTTAAGTTTAGGGTTATCCAGCGCCTCCTCCGTCGCTGGCTTTTTCTCCATGCTTGTTCTAGGACCAGTCTGACCCTGTGCTGAAGCAGAAATAATTTGGGATACCATTCTGTGGGATGGGACCTCGGCTGCCCAGCTGGTTCCTTCCGGCAGGCAGACATGGCGTCCTGCCTCATCCTGGCCTCTCCACAGAGAGAGCCCAGCTCCTGGGGCCGCAGTCATGCTCTGGGCAGTTGGAATCAGCTGCTCTGGCTCTGGGGTTTTCAGCAGCCACAACAAACAGGGCCAACCCACAAGCAGCCCAGTCCTGTGCTCTGGGTTTCCTGACGGGGCGAAGCAGCACAGGCCTGTGGGCTTGGGCAGAAGCAGCGCTGTTGTGTTGCTGTAGGGAGCCATCGGTGATCATTTTGGCAGGGGAATTTTCAAATTAACAAAACGAAGAGACTGCAAGCAGAAGAAGTTGCAAATAGTCACCCTGTGTTGGAAGGAGGAGTCTGTTTTGCTGCTGCTGGTGCTGCTGCTATGAGATTTTATTCTTAATGTCAGCAGCTTAAATTACCATAGCAAAAGTAAGGGCAAATTTCATGCAGGAAAAGAAGTGAGTGACCTTCTCTGAAATCACACAGGTAAACAATAATTCTGCCTTCCTCGGGCTTCTCCAGCATGTGTTTGGTTGGTCAGCTTCCCCCAGTGACCTGGTTTTACAAATATTTTCTCACAAAACAAAGAAGAAATTATCATAAACAAAGATTACATTTATTTTAATGCTAAGCTTTTCACCAACATTTAACCTTTATGGGGAATCAAATTATTTTTTTCCATGACTAAGAAAAATCTAGTGATACATAATTAAAATAACAAAGAAGAGTCCCGTTCTATACAAGTGTAATTATGTTCGTGTGGTATCACTGTAATTGAAACACAGAAGATGTTTCAGTCTGTATTAAAAGAGAATTTCTTTCAGTGGGTTTCCTGAAGCTCATTAGATATTCCCTGGCCTATTCTCCTAAGTAATTAGATTTTAACAGGATTTTCAACAGATCAGAGCAATCTCTGTGGGTGCCAATAGGAGACTCTCCCTCTGGCCTTACCAGCAGGGCAGCATGGATAACATCCAGGCTGGGAGTTAATAGGACAATTACTGGCCTCTTTTAAATGAGTTACATTAATGCACTTAAGCTAAATGGCTCTGTGTATGATTAAATATTAACATCTGCAAAATATGAAACCATGATATGCAATCAAGTTTTGTTGTTTTAATTTCCCAAATGCCGGATTTCAGAGGTGTATGTAAATGCGCACCGGATAGTGTACGTTAAACGTTCAAACACAGATCAACACTATTGGAGAATGGTTCTTCTGGAGCTACTTAGTTAAACATCTTAAAATAGCACAAGGCAAGGGAAAATTATTGAAAAATATATAAAAGAAAATAATAAAATTAAAAAAAAAT